>NW_010729101.1:3215317-3226572 GCF_000365185.1 Nelumbo nucifera | reverse complement strand
GTGTCAATGGAATGGTTTTGGGTTGGATTCCGTTCAAGTCAAAATCCATTTGGACGGATTGGACGAACCAATAAAATATATTGAATTTGGATGGACTGGACGGACCAATATGACATATTGGATTGGACCTGGTCCGTCCATAATGAATTTATATTGGATTGAGCCAATATCTGGTCCGTTGATAGAAGATAAAAACATAGGTGTCCATGGACCAGATTTGAGTTGAAACCAATCTAAATTAACAGGAATTTGAACAGATTGGACAGTCTCTGGACCGGTCGAAAATGGTCCATAATATTTATTGGACTGGATTGGACCGGGTCCACTTGTAATGGACTCACATTGGACTGGACCGGATTGGACCAAATCCAGTCCAATTGACACCCCTAATTATATATACAAGCCTTCCTCCCCTGCCTTTCGGGCTGTTGCAACTCGGATGATGAATGCTGAGGTACCAAGGCTGGATCCATACTCATTCAAAGGTTTTATTATTCATGAAGCATGTTTTTAACACGCTAGCACAAATGCCACGTGACAAATTAAGTCATTTGAATGCAATTTTTTTAAGCAAATTATTTGTGGAGCTTGGAACTTGAGTGGTAGCTATCCCCTCAAAAAAAAAAAAGGTTCTATGCTTTTTTTTTTGGAAAATTTTCGATTAGTATCTTGTACTTTGGGCTTAGTATCACTTTGGATTCCAAACTTTAAAATGCGATAATCTAATACCCAAACTTTCAAAGTATACCAATTTGAGTATCATCTAATTTTCTTTATCAATCATCTAAATATTGATAGAAAATGAGTAATCTCAAATCTTTGCCTCTTCTATTCAAAAAAGTTAAAATCATCAATGACAAAATGTAACCTCAATTTTCTTAAAATAAAATAGAAAATGGTTTGAGACCATTCATTTTTTATTAATATTTGAATGATTAATAAAAAAATTAAATAAAATTAAAAAGATATTTATGCCTTTTTTAAGTGCTTTCCTTTTTTAATAAAACGGTCCCGTCTTTTTCTAGGCAACGAAAGATGACATATTTGTCTCGTCTCGCTCTTGGTTGTTGTTGAATGAATGAAGCACAACGGCTCAGCTTGGTGAGAATAGACACTGAGCACTATGGTCTCATCTGGATGATCTTTATTAGTGTGAAAGTTGAGACTCGATAGCGGGAGTGGGATTGGGAGCCCCGATTCCTTGTCCCCCGGCTGACCCTCTCCCCGCCATTTTGGGATCAGTAGAAACTTCCTCGTTCCTTCAGTACAACGTGTACTTTGTAGATATGAAAAATAGAAAGGGTATTTGGGTAAATTAGAATCTCGACGGCATTTATATAACCTAATCTGCTCCTCACATATATCGAGAACAACGGCCGTCAGATGTGTCTAAATTTCCGTCACAATCGGAAGATGTTCCCAATGCACGATAAATGTTCCTGCGAGGCGCCCATTTGCGAGGAGCAGATCCCGTCACAATCGGAATTGGTCTGATGGCTATCGTACGAACAACGGCCGTCAGATGTGTCTAGGTTTCCGTTTTGGAAAGGCAATCGGCAATCCAACCAACAGAAGAGAACGGGTTCACTTGTTGTACCATTATACTACCAGTACCATATAAAACTAACACATCCCTCATTCGGCCATTCTTTCCCACAGACTTATTAGACTCTGAGACTCTCTCTCTCTATCACATTATATGAATTAACAGAACGCCGTCTCATCTGTGAACTTCCAGCCAAAAGTGGTGTTTTCCCGGCATATTTTTGCCAACGACCTCTTTCCTCTCTATGGTCACCGCCAACAACTGCGACAGCAGAAAAATGGAGATTTTTGCTCTCGGTTAATCGACGGAAAACTGATCCATCGCGGAAGTACCGGCTCAAGAAAACGAAGCTCCTAGTGCTCCTAGGGTTCCGCCTTGAGTTTGCTTCGTAAGGTTTGATCTTTGATGGCTTCGGAGGATGTCGTCGGGAAAACAAGCGAATCTGCAGTCTCGACGATCGTCAATCTTGCTGAAGAGGCGAAGCTTGCAAGTGAAGGAGTTAAGGCGCCTAGTCACGCGATCCTCAGTATCTGCAAGTCTCTCGTTGCTGGAGGAGTCGCCGGAGGAGTGTGAGTTCTTCATCTACTCGAACTCTCTCTTTTGCTTCCTGGTGAATTTAGTGTTAGCTTCCCATTATTTCTTGCTGGTTCTGTTTTTGCATTTCTTTTTTTTTCCTTTGGGGGGAGGTGGTGGAGATTTATTTTTGCCTTTTTAGTTATGGTTACGTGGTTGGTTATTCAATCCTTTAATGGGATTTGCGATCTTCTTAGTGTGATCGTGCCGTATTTTTCTATTTTGTTTTGCAATTGACATTCGACTTTGTTTTTTCTCAACTTCAGTTGGGATCTTCGTCGGTTGTTGGATACATAATTGATGGTTAAAATTTTTCTTATTCTACAATATCCCCCAAAACGACGTTAATTTATTAAGCTCTAACTATTGTTTTGCACTAATCCCAATTCATAGTTATTATCCTTGTGAACATCATGTTCACAATTCTCACTAGAAAAAAGAGAAGAAGAACAAGAAAATTAATTTTTCATTTATCTGCTTAAACACTAGAGGAAAGATTGTTTGGGCATGCCAATATGCAGTATTATACATCTTATTAATTTGCACAAACTTCAATGCACCACGAACTAGATTTCTTATCACCATCTAAGTTTGTTTGCTTCCTCAATTGCTAAAAGTGAAGGTGACTGCAATTCTGTTATATTATTGTTAAAGTCTCCTAAAATTGTTTGTGTACAAAAGGTAGGATGTTTTGTAAATTAGATGGTTCACTGGTGCGTTCTCACAGGCTATGTAAATCTTCCTTTTGTTGTCAGAATTTTGTCCCATAATAATATAGCTATATACTTCTAAGCTTTATGATACAGTGACATAATTGTCTAGGAACTGGACATTTCGTTCGCTTTAGATTCAGAGCCCTTGGTTCTGTAGCAATAATGCTGTCATAAATATGAAACTAATAAATTGTTTTTGTTTTATTGATTTTTGAGTATTGCCATATGTACTTGCTATTTGAAGCTGAAATCTTATTGTGCCTTCTTTTCTTTACAGCATGTATATGATTTTCGTGCATCAAATAATAAAATCTTAGACACTGATCAAAAGAAAATGAATCAAATCTTGGACTGCTAAAATTATTAATGGCGGAGTACATAATGCTAGCGCTTGGCACTTAGAGGTACCTGCCTACTTGCCTTGACAACAGTCTGGAAGTTAACCAATGGGTGTCATCAACAGCTTTTGTAATGCAAATGCAGAGTAAGTAGATTGATTCAAAAAGAAAGGATAAAAGAGTAAAAGGAAATTAGGCCCATTAATATGGGGGTGAATCTTTAAGATTTTACCAAATTACATGGGCGTACCTGGTTCAAATTTGCCAAACCCATCCCTGGAGCAAAATTAACTAGCAAGGAGGAATTATAATTCCTTTACATTCATTATGTAGTTATCGATTAGAAATTATTCATTTCATTATGTGCAAGAAGTCGTCATCATCATCATCATCATCATCATCCAAGCCTTACCCGAACTATATGGGGTTGGCTACATGAATCCTGTTTCGCCATTCTGTTCTATTTAATGCAATATCCATGGTTAAACTATTAACGCTTACATACCCTTGCCCATTTGAGACTATTGTAGCATTTCATTTCTGAAGAATGCACTAACATGAGCACGAAAAGACAAATCGGGATTAGGGGTGTCAATTGTCTGGATTTGGGTTGGACCCTTTCTGAATCAAAACCATTTTGAATGGGTTGGATGGTCCAATAAGACATTGAATTGGACCAGTCCAGACTTAATGGTTCAAAGTGCTTATTGGATTGGATTGGACCTGGTCCATCTTTAATGGATTTATATTAGACTGATCAGGTTGAACCAATATCCAGTCCATTGACAGAAGATAAGAGTAGGGATGTCAATGGACTGGGTTTGGGTTGGATGCAATCTGAATTAAAACCAATTTGAACAGGCCGGATGGTCCAATAAGACATTGAATTGGACCAGTTCAATCCAAAATATTTATTGGATTGGATTGGACCTGATCCATCTGTAATGAACTCATGTTGGACCAGATCAGGTTGGACCAATATCCAATCCATTGATGGCCCTAATCAGGATCCATGATCATGAAAGTCTGGCAAAAATTTTAGTGCTAGATGCAAACTTGACACAACCCTCCTTGGCTCCTTTATTTGGGTTTGGACCGGTGGTGTAAGACAAGCTCACACTGGCAGAGTGATGTGCAAACAGTAAGGGTACATGAAAATAGGTTAAGAAATGAAAGGGAGATACAATGCTCATAAAAAAGGGTAGGGGGAGATGCAAGAAAGACATTCATGGAATGGCTCTCAAGAAAGGAAGATATGTGAGACAAGGATACATGGTAAAGTTGTAGTTCTGTTGGTTATGTGGGTAGATTGAAGGTCTGGTAGATTGTTATAAATGATATTTAATGTGCTAGGACTTAGGGTGTTTATTTACTAGAAGTGATATTTCAACTTCATACAAATGTTCTTAGAATATGATCATTCTTAACATTAATGAACTATCATCAACTATTGAAGAAGAGTGTGGTTTTATAGTGTAAGTTAACCCAACATTTTGGAATTGTATTTGTTGTCAATTAGAGATTGTTTATAACTTATAGGTATATGATAATGAAAATATGCCTATAGTTTGTATTTTCTCTTAGGGATATACTTCTGCAAATTCTTTTCATGCCTTGATATTCCTCAATCAAGTTTGTATTTATGTTTCAGGTCACGCACTGCTGTTGCTCCATTAGAACGGTTAAAAATTTTGCTTCAGGTACACCATTTATTTATTTTGTTGGAATTCCTCCTTCATTATACCTAGTTCAGCCAAGGATTGAAGTCCAAGTGGTTGGCTCCAAATAGGGGGATATATATGAATTTCTTGTTGTGCTTCTTTGCATTATTTTACTTTCCAACCATTGTGTTAATGATTCCAGGCTTTTAGATGTTATATGTGTGAATTTCATTGTTTTGATGGGCCGGGGAATAAGGGCCTTTTTAATCATTTGTGCATGCTTCTTTATGTGTGTGTGCGTGTGCGCATGTGTGTTTTGAATGCACACACACACACACACACACACACACACACACACACACACACACACACACATATATATATATATATCAATTTTGCCCATATCCACTTTGTCCTCATTTATCAGAAAAGTTGATTCTTTGGGTTTTTCATCATGTTTTTATAACTCAGGTGGACCCTATGTACAATATTTAATGGATTTGTTAGGCATAATAGGAAAGAAAAATGTGTGCTTAGTATTTTTAGCAAAGAAAGAGAATACTCATTTTTTTTGATAGGTGAATGTGTATTATATTATTCGCAAAAATGTACTAAGCATGTTCCCCCTATACAAAAAAGAAATACATGTATAGTTTTTCATCTCATTTACATTATCTACTGACATTCAAAAATATGTTTTTCCCAATTACAAAATCTTTAGGACATTCATTCAAATAAGCTAATATTAAGCCAATATACTCCATGCTCTATCTTTCCTATCACTAATAAGATCCCTAGGTGCTTCCCATGAATGCCATCAAAGATACCATAATTCCTTTCCCTCCATATGCGTCAGATAGCTAAAAATGGGGTAAGCTCCAAAGAATTTTAGCTATCTATGATGCTGGAAAGACTGCATACCATAAGAGTTGTGACCAATCTAAACCCACCTGTGAATTTTGATAAATTCCACCTGATTGGTTAACTTGTTTATGATACCGGTTGGTTGGTCACAATTTTTTTAGATATCATATCTTTCTGGTGTCATAGCTGAACTATTTTTAACTAAACTGCCTAACTGAGCAAGCATCCGCCAAATTGATGAAGATACCTGGAACAATCAACTCTCTTCAAAACAACTCTAAGGAGTGATTCCAGATTTGTATCAAGAAGTTCAGTGCACACACACTCCTAACATCTCTACCCCAAGATATGAGTTGATCAATGGTTAGGACCTTGTTGAGAGGTTCTGTCCACATGAATAACCAATATTGGTAGGAATATGATAGACCTTTAAGTAATTTATTTAGCTATTTTTTTTTGATAAGTAGTAATTCAGTTAGCATTCCTAACATCTCTACCCCAAGATATGAGGTGATAAATGGTTAGGACCTTGTTGATAGGTTCTGTCCACATGAATAACCAATATTGGTAGGAATGTAATAGGCTCTTAAGTAATTTATTTAGCATTTTTTTTTGATAAGTAGTAATTCAGTTAGCATTTACTATTTAAACTACCTCAAAGGGAAAACTGTGACTGGAGATTTCCTCAAACTGGACCCTTGTTGAAATGAGTCCCTAGGGCCACTTTTGTAGTAGTGGAGAAACGATCCTCCAAATGCTGCATCTGTATGTGTTTGTGTTTGTTTCTCTGTGTTGGGAGGTGGGTAGGTTAAGGGAAAACTCTGACTTTCTTGAAAAGGATAAGGTTCTTTTCCAAGGATGAAGTGTTGATTTATGGTGCCTCATTCCCCTTCATGCTCTTTGAAATTGAATTATAGTTGCAATTCTGCAGTCATACCAGTCTAAAAGATTTAAGATGATTGTTAAGTACTGAAGTTTCACTTATAAAGTGACAAATTATCAGGAGAATGTATGTAGTGCAGGGAAACTTGTAAAACTTAATTAGAAGAATTAGAGATGTCATATACTGTTAATCAATCTAGTTAGGATCTTATCAATGTAAAGGTAATCTAATTATAATGTTCTGCAATATATGTAGTGTGATACATTCATCAGTATATATACATTATTATAATTTTCTTCTCATAGTTTATGTTAAAAACATGATACATTTTGTAGCTACTGGAATGTGCAGGTTCAAAATCCTCACAATATAAAGTATAATGGAACAATTCAAGGATTGAAGTATATATGGAAAACTGAAGGTTTCCGAGGATTGTTCAAAGGCAATGGAACTAATTGTGCACGTATTGTCCCAAACTCAGCTGTCAAGTTCTTCAGCTATGAGCAAGCATCTAAGTATGAGCTCATTCTAATGTTGTTATTATTTGTTTTAATGTTCATTTTTCTTTTATGCACATGCAGTTTCTATGTTTCACCATACACAAACATACATTTCATGAACTATTGATTGTGTTTTATAGTGTGTGGATAGAAACTGTTTACAACTGAGAGTAATTTTTTCTTGGTGACAGTGAAGAAAATTTTTATTAAAAGATAAAAAGAAGAAAATACAATACCACCAAGAAAAGAGAAAGATAAACAAGATTTGCTCATTAAACCCACAAAACAAAAACAACAAACTACTAAAAACAGCCTAAACCCAACATGCCATTTCCTTGATTTACCAAGACAAACAATCCAATAAAAATTCAGAATGACAACCCTCTTCATCACTCTCCCTAATATCTTGCTGTACCATTCTCTCACCAAAATTTCCACCCCTCCCTTCAAGAGAAAATTAGAGACCCGTTCTCACTTCCTGTCTTCTAGGGGCCATTAGTTGGTGAAATGGTAAAATCTCGGGCTGGCAAGTGTGACAATGCAGGTTTGAGTCTGAGAGCAGCAACTTTTTCCAAAACAAAAGGCCAAAGGTTTGGACCATATCCAGGCCTATCATGTGATATTTAGGACTAAACTAGCCACTAAAGATGAACAAGCAAGCAGTTCAGTGTATCCAATGCAACCATTATCAAATGGTCGTAGTAATAGAAAGTCTTTTATACCTTTAGTATCTTTGCTTCCCAGGTGCTATCCATTTTATTTGTTTTTCTATCCAACCTTTTGCATGCAATTTTTGGACTTAGTGTTTGTAGTTGTCAAGGTATACTGTGTACAAGTGATGCTGGGTAACATATCACCATGGAAATGAAAATTGATAAAAAAACTGAAATTCTTCTGTTATTTATCTAGTTGGAATGACATACAGCATTTATAGATCGATAATTTTACTGAATAACAATGCATTTAATTAATTATCAAAAAAAAAAACAATGCATTTAATTTAACAAAGTACACTATATCATCAAAATCACAAGGCAATGGCAAACTTAATATCATTATTTCACAAATTGCCATATATATATCAGAGAGAGAGAGAGAGAGAGAGAGAAGTATTAAAGCAATAAATGTGTACAGCATATCAATAAATGTCCAGTCCTCCTAGCTGGTTTATATCCTCAAGCCCATTACATTGTCTAGAGGAGTGCCTTAATGTCTTAATGATGTCATATTTAATTCTTTCATGGCATCCCTTTTAAATGACTGTGGAGAACTGTTTTGTCACCTAGGTAATGCCTTGACAACCATGTTTGTGTCCAATGAAATGGCAGTTCCTTTTGTGCTCATGTGGTTTTTTTGGCAACCTTCAGTACACGTCTTAATGTTTCACTTCTTCCTTTTTTATTTTTTTTATTTCATACCTTGAATTGCAGGATGTTATTTTATTTGCAGTTCATTGTCTTCCATGTGCTAATTATTTCTTGATATTTACACAGTGGAATTCTGTGGTTTTATAGGCAGCAAACTGGCAATGGTATGGCAGCCTCTATTTTGCTTTATCATATTTATTCAGAGTTTGCACTACTATTCTATGGTTTATGATTGATTTCTTTTTTACATTACACTCTCACATTTATGCATATAATATAATATTCCATATATGAAAGCTGGTACAATGTGGTACCCTATTCAATCTACTTTTGAAGTTTCTCCCTTCGATTCTTACACATGTTTAGGGTTGTCAAGATCTTGCAATTTAAGATATAGTTTTATGATTCAAATAATGAACTCCAAGGGTTTCAATTTGAATCTTATGTCTAAATCCTTTTCTGCAATACAGTTTTTGTTTGATCCTATGACTTTATTTCTATATCTTACAATTTATATGATTCATGCTACTTGAATCAATTCAATTAATACTTAGTTCTTGTCATTTCTTTGTTTCTTTTTAAAATTTTCAAAGGGAACTTATTTTAAATCTCTTAGTACAAAATGTTTTATATAGATTATTTATGACCTTCTTAAAACCATATTGAGTTTATTTTCTATTATTTGTAGGTTGAAGAGCCACTATATGTATATTACATGTCATTCAAGTCAAACTTGATTTTATCTTCATAGGCTTCTAGTGTACATGCTGTAAGCTCTTGTTTTAGATACACAAATAGTAGATATGAATTAAAATAGGGTAAAATTACTTTTCTATATTATTTAAATACTAGTATATCTATTTTTAATTTTTTGACAAGTTTGTAAAAAACAAAAAGTAATCTTATGGTTTACAATATATTTACGATTCTATTCATTTCAACCTTCTCTACAATATATGATATGATTACAATTTTAAAACAACACTTTAGACTAGGCATGTAAGGAAACATTTTTCTTATGTTCACTCGATTCTTGATCCTGCCAATGTGAATCAATTTTTTTACTTTATATGTTGGGTTCTTTTCTGAATGGACTCTCTTTCTCACTAGTTACTGGTGATGAATTTATTTATTGAAAAAGAACATGGTGCCAATATACAATACAATCTTAATAATTTCTTCCCTAAAGCATGAATGAATAGGTGAATAGGTGCTAGCTCAAGTGCTACTTTTCCCCAAACTGATCCCACAAATACAAGCATTATTAATTTACTGAACTGCGTATGTGCCCCAAAATAAAGGCTGTCTACTGATTCCCGCCCTGGTTAGGGAATCTGATACAATACTTGCAATGTGTGGACCCATGAAAAAGTATCTAAATTGGTAACGCCAGATATCTAACTTCCATGATTAGATGTCTTAAGCATCAAAGACCTGCTATTCCTTCTTTCATCGGTTCATCTAGCTGATGATAATTTTAAATTCCTTTTCCACAATCAGATCCTTGTACCCAAGGGAACTAGCCAATCTAAATCTTGAAGTAGTCAACATTTCTTCTCTAATTGAGTTGTGGTGCCAATTGGATCTGAGAACATCATTACAATCATCTACTTGTGGTCCATAGAAGAAGCACTGATTCTTGAGTCACCTTAATTAAATTAGGCCTTGTACCAATTATATGGGGTCAGCTTCATTCATGTATACTATTCCACCATTTCACTCTGTTCAGTGCTATGTTCCAACTTATTCTTGAGTCACCTAGGTTTCCCAAATTGCATTCATCAAAGTTCATTACTGTCTAATGGAGGAGGCCCCAAGCAATAACTATCCTATCTCTTATCTATAAGGAGATGTGAGTGGGGAGGTAAGGCAACAGTATGGGTCTTCCTGAAAGATGGTGGATGGCCTTGGGAAAAGGGCAGAGGGAGAAGGGAGGTTTCTGCGAACTATAAGGAGGCTTTAATGGAGGTTGGAGGAGAGTTGAAGACACAGTCAGGTGGGGCTTGTGCAAGGACTCGGTATTGGAGGAGAGTTTTGCCACATGTCATCATGGAGACTCCAGGACCAAGGCTCCCGCCCTTTTCTCGGGGTCCGCACACAAGCACAAGTTTGGCTACAACCCTGCTTCTAGAACTTCTCACTATGCCTTAATTGTTTTGATTGAAGTGTCAATGTGCTGCTAATTCGTTGCAGTTTTTATGCATGTTAAATTACTGCATTGCAGCACTCAAGTCGTGTTGTACTGCTGTGCTGCAACATTTTGGTGGTGTCATCACAGCTTAGAGGGTTACTGCGCTGGTGTATTAAACCGCATGTGTGTTGTTATTTGGTGTTCTGTCAATTCTGCATTGTGGCGATGGTTCGCTGTATCTTGCTGAGAGGGCATTGGTTTGTTGTTTGACTGAGTGACTGTTGTATGGGTCCTCTCCAGGCTTAATCGTAGTTAAGTATCCTTCAGCACAGTTTTACTTGTTATCTGAGTGTGGGGTTTTAGCTGTGCAGTGGGATGTGATGCGCTGCAGTCACTTGTTTAAGTGTCTACAACACAATCTCTATAGGGTCTAAACTATAAAGAAACCTAGCATGCTAAAGGAGACAATTATTATTTTTTTGATCAATAACATCAATTTCATTAAATTAAGAGAATAGAGGGAAATGAATACAAAGGGAGATAAAATAACTTAGCTCCCCAAAAATCAGAAAACTCAGGGAAAGCAAAGAAAATTAAAAACTAGCCCAGAAAACAGCCTCCCTATTCACTCCTTGCTTGGCCAACCCATCCGCAAATGAGTTGGCACTCCTCTTCACCC
>NW_010729101.1:3187620-3204090 GCF_000365185.1 Nelumbo nucifera | reverse complement strand
TAGACAGCTAATAAGGGAAATTCTTATCATAACAAGGGAGGTGGGTGTTTGGTTCAAGTGGGTAAGGAGATCAGCAAATGGTTTTGCTGACGCCCTAGCAAAACAAGGGACTGCAAGGGAGAGTCTTTATTGGGCAGTGCTGTAATGTTTGATGTTTATTGGATCAACCTTTTCTAATAAGGGTTGAATTCTGTTTTTCAGGTTAATTTATCTCTAATGAAAGTTATTGTTTCTGATAAAAAAAAAAATCTCTTTGGCATAAAGCTAAATTGGTTATCTGATTTACTTGTTTCAAGTCGTAATCTTTGTTCAATTATTCTCTCTCAAAGTTTCATAATGTGGTTCATAAGTTTAATCCACTAATAGATATTACCACTTTGTATATCACTTTTTTTCTTAAATATAGGCACCATAGTGTTATTTCTCTAATCATCAGGCATCTTCTTTTCTTTCACTATCTTATTAAATAGTTTGTAGCCATAACAAGCCTGCCTGCCCCATACATTTCCATACTTATATTTGGAATCCCATCAGGTTCTAATGTCTTTCCCTTATTCATCTTATTTAGTGCCTCTGAAACAAGCTTCTCTGGATCTGCCCCTATAAATCTTTCCACCAAACATTGATCCAGCAAGTCGAATCTGTGCTCTAAACAACCCATTTCTTTCACATTAATAAGGTGCATGGTGGTAGCTATGATTCCAGCAGAGTACTCTAAACTATATATGTGATCATCCCGAGTCTATGCAACTATTGGATTATGATATCATTTTGATGCACATGACAAATCCTAGTAAATATAAAAAAAAACAAATTTATGCAACTATTGGTATTGAGTTCTTCGTCCTACAGGCTTGGTGAGACCTGCAAAACAACATTACAAGACAAAGTTGAACATGTATTTCATGACTCCCACCTTATCTCTAAGGGAAAAGAAAGCCGAGAGTTGCATAAACTCATTTTTTACTAGCAATCCTCTTTTCATTTATGCAGATTTTTATTTGATTGATGATGTCTATCTTGATTATGAATTTAGCACCTGACAAAAGAGCAATGTTATAATTCTCTTATTATTAATTAAAGTTTATGTTAATTATCAAAAAAGAAAAGAACAATGTAATATTTGTGTAATGTTTAGACAGGAGGTCTTTCTGATTGCATATATCTTATGTCATCACATGAAAGCCCACGTTAGTCTTACTCAATTGATATTTAATTTCCTAGATCAACCCAATTAAACTATGATTTCCATTTCTATATACTTTAACAGAAAATGTGGGTAGTGATTTTTCATCTCATGCTGCCTGCTGTATGTAATATCTTCTGAATGATTGGCTATTATTTTGAAAACTCCAATTTGAACTAGGAAACTGACCCAATTGGAGCCTAGAAAACCTTCTTTGTGCATTGGTGCTTTTGTCATTCCTAAATAACTAATCCACTTAAATCTGGACCTAGTTCTATAACTGGCAAATAATGCTGACTATCTGAACGTCCACTGTTAGATTAACATATTTTGCAATTGAGATGAAGTTAATATGACAGCGAAGGATCTCATTTAACTGATGTGTCATCTGTTGCAGAAGATGCAGGGTTAACCCCTCTTTTACGCCTTGGAGCTGGAGCATGTGCTGGAATCATTGCTATGTCAGCAACTTATCCAATGGACATGGTACGAGGCAGACTAACTGTGCAGGTATTGCTTCATCTCTAGGTTATGTGCAGTTTCCTTGGCTAACTACTCATAAAATATGGTACCAATGTTTTTTATTTTCTAATTTTGTCTTTTATGACTCTTCTTTTTTGCTAAATATAGTCTTATGATCCTGTAATATTGTTTTCTTTGCTGTCTTACTTTTGCAGACAGAGAAGTCTCCTTATCAGTATAGAGGAATGTTCCATGCACTTTCAACTGTCCTTCGTGAAGAAGGTCCACGAGCTTTGTACAAAGGCTGGCTTCCTTCTGTAATTGGAGTAGTAAGTATTTGGGATATTCATTTATCCTACTATTTATATGATGATCAGTGTTTTAAAAGGCATGGGAGGCATACGCCTGGAGGTGCGCCTCCAGGCCAGGCGCCCCCAAAATTCCCTGAGGCGTATGCCAGAGGCACTGATACCTCTGAGGTGTATGCCTTATACGCCTTTTTCATGAGACGTGCCAGAGGCATGCGCCTCATGCACATTTCATATAAAAAGAAAAAAAGGAAAGGAAAAGAAAGGGAAGGGAAAGAAAAAGAAAGACAAGCCCCCCCCCCCCTTTCAACTAGTGCTATGCATCTTCATTCTTCTTAATATAAAAGGTTTTTATTAAAAATAAAGAAAAATGAGATCCTCCTTTCTTCCTCCCCCCCCCTTCCTCCTCCTTCCTCCTCATCCCCCTCCTCTTAAGGCTTACGCCCCCTTGTGTTCGGGAGGCTTACGCTTCTTACGTTCTGAACTACGCCTCACGCCTCTAGGTAGTGGAAGTAACGCCTCGCATCATGCCTCCCTGTTTTAAAACATTGATGATGATATCATGATACTAATGTTCCCCATCTTGGACTGATTACAATTGTGTTCTTCTGACCTTAAAATAATTTTGCCCCTCCTGCCCTGCATTGTAGATAGTTTGTATTTGACGTCCTGTTAATTTCATCCTGTGTCAAACTTTGTGTCTGAGTGCCTTTCCAGTTCCCCCTAAGGCTGTGTTTGGTTTGAATGAGAATGTAGGGAAAGGTAGACAAACCTGTACTTTCTCTTTACAGGTTTCCCTACCTTTCCCTTTCCTTATTTTTCTTTCAAACCAAACACAGCCTAAGAGGACACCCTGCTCAAACCATAATTTGCATTTATGGTTCAAGAAAAAAGGAAAAAGAAGAGCAAAATTTGCTCGGTACTCAAATATAGGTTTGTGTGCTTGCATCTATAAATCTGCTGCAGAAGCAAGCTGCATTTCCAATTGGTTGGGAGTCCTTGTCATCTTCTTATGATCAGGTGCCCCACAGAATTTTGGGGAATGGAGATATATAGATATAATTAAATGATCATCTGGGATCTCTTTATCTTCTTTGTTCTTCTTTTTTAATTTTGTTAGAGCAATATCATAGTTTATTTTGCCTTTATAGTGTATGAAAAAAAAAAAGAAAAAAGCTTTTCAAGGTGAGGCACCTCCAAAATGCCCTAAGGTGAGGTTGTATGCCAAAGGCATTGATGCCTCTGAGGTGTACACCTCATGCATCTCATGCACGCTTCATACAAAAAGACAGAAAGAAAGAAAAAAGAACGAAAAAGAGAAGGAAAGGAAGGAAATGAAAAAGGGAAGGGAAAGGAAAAGAAAGAAAGAAAAGAATAAAAGAGAAAGGGAAGGGGAAGGGGAAAGAAAGTTTGCAGCCCCCCGCCCCCCACCCCAACACCTTTTTAATGCATCCCTTTTTTTGTGTTATGCATCTTCATTCTTCTACTATAAGACATCTTTCATTAGAAAAAAAAGAAAAAAAAAAAAAGATGAGATCATCCTTCCTCTTCTTCCTCATTCCCCTCCTCTTAAGGAGACGTGGAACGGCTCGCATCATGCCTATGCATTTTAAAACATTGCAAGTATTTTTCCTCCTTTAAGCTTCTAGTTCACTTGGTCAGTGTCATAGTTGCCAATGCGCTAAGGCAAGGCCAAGTGATAATATGCCTTGTTGTCTAGAGGATAGGTGCTTCCTAGGAAATATTTTTCATAGTAAACGGTTATTAGCTTATTTGCCTAATTTTCTTTATGACATATATCATTTCCTTAGTTGAACCTAGCAGGTATCAATCATTAAAAGTGATAGCAAGAAATAACCAAATATTAAAAGTATAATGAAAACAACATGACATAGCCTATGGGTGAAAAAGGAAGGGTTGCAGCCCCTATGTTGTTAATGCCACACAGAAAGACAGTGCATTTTTGTGTTGCATGTCAATTACAGTTCAAAAAGAAAAAAATGAATGGATGGAGAACCTATTCTGCTATAGAAAGATAATATTCTGTTTTTTTCCCTCATATTGATGGATATAAATGAAATACCATGATGAAGGCTGCTAGTTGAAGTTCTATCATAGTTATCACATTTGTATGGTTCTTTGAATTGAAAACTTAATCTTTTACAGTACCCTTTCACCTCTTTTTTCATTATTTCTTCAATATTATATGATATGGTATAAGATAATAACCTACAACAACAAGATGAAGCACAAGACAACCCCAAAAATATTCCATGTTGCCTAGACAGCACCTTACAATTACAATCATAATAATGGGCTCTTTCTATTCCTGGTTAAAGAGAAGGGGCCTTTATATGCTCGTGGATCAATGTATGCATAAGCTTCGTATGTGATTACTTTACATGCTTTTATGGATTTCTAGAATTAACATAAGATAAACCTACATATGCTTGGCTTCTTTTCATGTTAACATCATTTTGTAGCAGAGAATTATTCCAACACAATTTCATTTGCACCTTTCTCTCTCCAAGACTCTTAACCCTCTACTTTTTTTTTCTTTTTTTTTGTATTCCCCTTCTCAACCGGTGTAAAGAAGAAGGCCATTCATATTGGATTTAAGATCTTGCAGTATTCCAGGAGGGGGGAAGCATTTTTTTTTTTTTTTGGATCAATAACTGTGAATTGAGGAGGGGGGAAGCATTTACAAAAAAAAAAATGCAGAATAAGAAAATAAATTTTAGGGAGTCGAAGAATCATAATGAATTATGTATCCAACCCAAAAAAAAGATGAATGAAAAAGAAAATCATGGTGTGAAAAGAAGTTGCACAACATGCAAACACTGAAGAAAAAATAATTTTAAAAATAATATTACTAGATCTTTTTTATTTTAAAAATGGAAAACTCCACTTGAGAAACAAGAAGTTCTACTCTCATTGCTGTTTGTGGATCTTATACTATTTTTTGATGTTTGCAGATCCCATATGTAGGTCTCAACTTTGCTGTGTATGAATCTTTAAAAGACTGGTTGGTCAAAGCTAAACCATTTGGCCTAGTTGAGGACTCTGAATTGAGTGTGACAACAAGGCTTGCATGTGGAGCTGTTGCTGGAACAGTTGGCCAGACAGTTGCTTACCCTCTTGATGTCATTCGTAGAAGAATGCAGATGGTGGGCTGGAATAATGCTGCTTCAATTGTTACTGGTGATGGAAGGAGCAAGGCAACGCTTGAGTATACTGGTATGGTTGATGCATTTAGGAAAACAGTTCGGCATGAAGGCTTTGGAGCATTGTACAAGGGTTTGGTCCCCAATTCTGTAAAGGTCAGTTGCACATTATATTCAACCTCTTGAGTGACTCTTTAACTCCAATAGGCACTTTGGCTTCTGTTTAAAACAAAGATCACTAATCTCATGACCATGTATAGAGGACAATATTTTGCCACACCTTTGGATGTGATACACTCAGGTTGGTTGGGACTTGGGACCTGCCATTCCATCTACCCCTCATTGACATCTCATTTTATGTGCACTTCTCAGAGCTTAATTTGATATGCATATTGGTTACGAAATGTAGAAATGTCCTAATCTACTTTGGCCTTCGAAAGTAAAGATCTCATTGGCCATCTATTTGTTATCCCCTCCCCCCACACCATTGTGTTTTTCTTTTCTTTTTTTTAATTTAGAGGTGGGGCGTTTCTGGTTTTTGTTTTGGCAAGTCTTCCTTCTGGAGGGCTGGATGCTTAAGGTAAAATTGTTGCATGGGCACCTTCAGTCTCTGGGACTGAGGAATTATAGATCCCCCACCATAGTTAGATTGAGATAGAGGATTCCTTCATAGTGGTTCATACATTAGCCCTACAATCCTCTGTGGAACCCAATCTATTCTATCATCCTTTAAATGTATCCTAGGTTTTAAAATTGAGGAGAATGTCATTTGTCCAGCTAAGGAGCTTACATTTATTTGCACCTGCTGAAAATGTATAACGAACTACATTTGTTAAGGAGATTACATTTTTACTATTAAGAAAACAGGGAAAAATAAAATCTAAATTGGAGATGTTTTCATGCTGCTGCTGTTTTTCTTTCTTCAGGTGGTACCATCCATTGCAATTGCATTTGTGACATATGAGATGGTGAAGGACGTTCTTGGAGTTGAGATGAGAATATCGGACTGAAACTTGGGTAAAGTCTTGAGACGTTTGGCGAATTATGATGCTATTTTTGTAGGCGAAAGAAAGAGGGTAGAGGTGAACATATAAATATGTATATATATTTTTTTCTGAATCCTTTCAGTGTTATATTTTTCCTACTTTCTTGTCATTTGTCGCCATCTAAACATTCCCCAAGTTTTTTGCCCTTTTCTTTTAACTTCTGATTCATATGCTGTGCTAATAAGGGTTTTACATGGAACACGAGGTGAATGTGCGTAGCTTCTTAGTTTAAAGAAATATCCTTTACCAGTTTTTATTAATGATGGTTGGTTATTTATAAGAATAATCTTCTTCTGTCAGCAATTTTGTGCGAATGTGCAATTTCTCTCCACTTGCTTTTATCCTTAGAGCCACGTAGGTGAGTGATATATATGATTCTAAACTTCAAATCTTTCTCCGAGGACCATTGATGCATTTTTGGTATACATTGATCCAGATGATACAGCATCAGCCAGACATCACTGTTCCTCTGTCTTTCATAAAGCTTAGCCTAGAAAGTAGAAGCATTAATTCGCATGTGGAAAAGCACATGCTGAGTTTTGGAGACGTTCGTCTGGCTTTTTTTTTTTGTTCTTTTGAAGGGCTACGGCTATGCGACGGACTTCAAATCAGCCCCCCACAAGATAATTTCCCACAACGTCCTACAGTACATTCCGGTCGTGTATTGGGAATATCCCGATGATAAGTACTAGAAATGATAAATCTCATTGGGAGATGTTCCTAATACACGGAGGGAATGTGCAGACGTGGGAAACTATCTTGTGGGGGGGTTGATTTCAACTCCGAGCTGTTCCCACATTTCCACCCACGAGAGACATTGCAGCTGCATATTGGAAATATCTCCCGTATCATTTATCGAAGATGTTTACAACTTCTGGGTAGGGCAGATCCCGAATGAGGTTTTACATAGATTAGTTCGCCTTCGCCCTTGGGGCTAATGTGCTGTGTTGCTGAGCTCCATTATGATTGACGGTACATTCCCAAGTTACAAAACTTACGATAATAAGAGACTATGATGTAGTGTTTTAAACCCAGCCCAGAGGCTGAACTGCTTTTCCCCTGGTTCAATGGGTCTGTGCCTTCAACCAATTGGGCCCATAGATCAATCTGTGATGTCTTCCTTAAAATAATTAAAATAATGCAACCCATTGGATGGATCTGATGGGTCAATCGTTCAACTGTTCAGCCGTTCAGGTTGATAGATTGCTTCTCATGGATCTTTATCATACAATCAAACAACCTTTAACATTTAGAAAACGTAAATGTGCATCTCAAAATTACACTGCCCTAGGGCATATTTGACTAATTTTTATTTAGAAGAATTAACATATATAAGGGTATGCCGTATGATACCTTTGAACAATCAAACTAGATTAGATTTGAAATGCAGTGGACGAGAAACCAATGGACCAAATTTAGAGTTATGCAATCAACTTAAATTTTATGAGAAGACAGTATATTTATTTTAATTGTTTAATAATATATATTTTTGCGTATAAATCTTATCTCGAGTATACAGGAGTAGCTATATGAATCCTGTTCTGCCCATGGTTCGAAGTGTCGGTATGATACATTTTATATCGGCCACATTCTATTGTTCCCAAGGGTCTTCGAAATGGCTATTTTTAAGAGTTTGAAAATTTTAATGTTTTTAATCATTGAAGATAGATGTTAGAAAACTCCTTATAAAGATATGAAACCAAAAAAAAGGGAAAATTCCTGATCAGTACTCTGTACTTTGCCTTGAGTGACAATCTGGTCCCCAAACTTTAAAATGGAACAATCCAGTACCTGAACTTTTGAAACACGACAATCTAGTACCTACTGTTAACCAGCCGTTAAGTGGCATCTGAAAAGACACAACTGCCCTTCAAGTGTCATCTAATTTTCTTTATCAACCATCCGCTAAAATCAAAATCAACCGTCGAATTTTTCATCCCTGTGACAACACTTTTGTCTTTCTTCTCCTCTCTGTCATCTTTGGACCAAAACCAAAGCATTTTGTGGGAGAAAAGTTTTCCTTTAACTATTGTAATTATCTAATCTGAAAAATGAAAAAAGAGAAAAGTCTCCGGCCACCATCACTGATCTCTCTCTCTCTCTCTCTCTAGTATCAAGACAGCTTCTAGTTCTCCTCTCTTTTACCTGTAGGATAAAATATTACCCTGTTAAGCTAAAAAATAAAAATAAGTTGCATAAAACTTGAAATTTTCTGTTCTTAGCAAAGACTTGCAATGATTTTGCAAGAAAGGCAAAGTCATTGCAAGTGTTTATGAGAGAGAGCTTGGGCTCTGTTGCAAGGGTTTTGGTGTTTGTGACAAAGAGCTTGGGCTCTGTTTCATCTTCTTGAGGAAGAAGATGATGAACAGTGTATTTTATTTTTAAGGGTAATTTTGACATTTTCAAAAGTCTTAAATCGCGCATGAGGTCACGTGATATACATAACTGACAGTCCATTAACGACAGATACTAGATTATCGTGTTTCGAAAGTTTGAACACTGAATTGTCGCATTTTAAAGTTCGGAGACCAAATTGTCACTTGAGCCAAAGTACTACTGATCGGGAATTTTCCTAAAAAATAATAAAACCTTATGCACATGTTGTAGTGTATCTGATTTATTGATACTTTGAACCTTATTCTGCCATTCCTTTATGTGTTCAATGTCATATGACTTGAGCTCTATAGGATTAACCGCAAAATCGCAAATGAGATTTGGAATTTAGATAACATTTTTTATGAGTAAGATTATTTTTAACAGAATCAGAGATTAGGTTACATCAGTAACCCCCTTCCCCTCCCCAAAATAAGTTTTTTTCTATCCACCCTTTGTTTAGCCAATACATCTCCATCCCATTAGCCAATTTGTGGATCCATGTTCTAGCAACACTTTGTTTCCTTTGAGTTCCTTCATCTCCCCCATTACATTATGCAACCAGCACACTACTATTTTGGAGTCTCCTTCAATTTGGAAATTAGTGTAGTTCATATCATAGCCAATCTTTGGCCTTGTAAAACAGCTAATATCTCAGCTCTTTTAAAGCTCATGTAGTCTACTGGTTCAGAGAAAACAGCATAAATGTCCCCATCATGGTTTCTAAAGGTTCTTCCTATCCTTGAAGTGCCCAGGTTGTCCCTACTGTATCCACCAAAGTTAAGCTTGATACATTGTTCCGACAGTGAACTCTATTGGGAGATAATAGCAACTCTAGAGGATAATAAACATGAGGATGTTGACAGATGTAGATGCTCTCGCCGCTTATAAAATATAGAGGATAAGGAGGAGGTCCACTCTAGATTCTTTTAACTGGGAATCAAAGAGGAATCGAGGGATGAAGAGATTCAAAGAGACGAAGCACTGGAGAATTTGCCTAAGGTGGAATAGGACCAGATTATATCATCCTCTTTAAGGTCGTCAAAGCAAACCCCATCAAGGAAGTTGATCAATTCTAGAGACAAAGTTCCACTTAAATGTTGAAATACGAGAGAAATGAGAGATGGATTTAAAGCTGGATAAAGAAAAAGGACAAAGAATTTATCTTTCCCAATTCCCATGAATGTCCCCCAGTAAAAAAAAAAAAAAAAACTCACACCTGATTTATTGCAAGCAAAGAAACAATCCTGCAATGGATTTCTACGAGGAAACCAATGTTGCCCTTACATACAGCACAACACCCCAGCAGTAACATCAATATCATAAGTGCCACCAAGCAATATTGTGTGTAGAGTTTATCAAAATCCAAAAGAATCTCCACAACCATTTGTCGAATAATGCCAAATTCTTGTTGTTTAATTACCCGCTCCCGACACTCCTTTTTTTTCTTTTACACACAACAGCCCAATTAATTGCAATAAATAGATATAGTTATTTATTTTATATTTAATTTTATCTTCTACTGCTTTATTATACAAATTTACTGGGTTTCAGCTTCCAAATCGATATCTAGATACATAAATTAATTGAATTCAAATCTATATTTCCATGCTCCCATGCACAGTGTTATGTACAAAGAAAGGGACAAGTGGTGTCTCGGCTCTAGAGGGCTGCCAACCAGGAAGGTAACCAGACGATTCAATCCCACTTGAGATGGGGAAGGAAAAATTTTTCGTTAATCACAAGAAGTTTTACAAATCGTTTTTGGTTAAGATGGTTTCTGATGGCCCACAAATGCATTGAAGAACCATTCAGATTTGTGATGACAACAATAGGGAGTTATAATCAGTCCTCATCAGAACCAACTTTTTGCCTCTTCCACTTGTAGGCTGCTTCCAGGATTTTGAGATTCGTAGTCTGAGTCTCCTCCGGGAAATGATAATCATAGTATTCTTCGTACCTGCAAGGTTTCATTTAGAATTAACAAATAAAATCACCCAACGCAGAGAGAAGAAATGAAGACAAAAAGAACTAGTAGCATGAGCTGATGAGAAATTGGCCAAAATTTTTCAGACAGCACTTAGCAAGGAACTTGGCCAAAGTCGAGTTCACATCTGCTGCGCAGCACTCCATTGCAACCCCGCAATAAAATGCAAACACCCCAGCATTTGCAATAAATTCAGGACACCATGTCAGCTGACAGCTGACATTTTATTTCAAACAGTGTGTATGTATTTCATTGGGGGTCACACGGTTGTTCTCTTGCCAAAGTCTGCATGCCACCCACGATTCCAAGATCCTAGTCTTAAAACGTTTCCACCATCACATTCTGTATAAAAGAATAGAGAGCATAAAGTTGATGGACATACCCAGCTGGACCATCCTCGGATACAATTGGTCTCCTCTTCTTCAACTTCTTTGGTAGCTTACTTTGGACTAAACTGATGTCTCCAAGATTGCCAAAGCTACTCTCCATATTCAGCCACTCTTCCAAAAGCATAGCTCTTTCCTCTTTCAGTTCAGGTGCAGATGTTCTAAAGTAGTTAACAGCTTTCTCGAAAACTCCTGGTGCATTTTTTGAAAATAGAAAAATGAAAAAGATTGTCAGAATTAATGCAATTAAGATCCAAATTAATGTATCTATGCATTTATGTGTCTGTTATATATATATATATATATAAAAGAAAACAAATCCCATACTTCTAGCACGTAGGAGACACTGTTTTCTTTCATTAACTAATTCTTCATCATTCTCTTCCTGCATATTTGAATCCTTGTCTTCTTCTTGCATAGCAGATGCCTCAAATTTTGCATAGCTTATCCACACCTTCAAGTGCTTGGTGCGATCTAGTAATCTCTCATAAAGCTGCCTGGTTCTTTCATATTCTCCCTCTGATATCTCAAAGTCTATATAAGCCTGTTATCCGGAAAAAGCTGTTAGTCCCATTTTCAATTTAAGTGTTTTGACTCGCATCCAGATACCCAAAAAAAGTTGCAAAATGCAGAGGCATGTATAGCAGTGATTCAAAACTATCTACATGTAAACCAAGTAGGGGTGTACAATCGGTCGATTCAGTTTGGTTCAGTTAGAACCAAGAACCTAACCAACTATTCAGTTTAATCATCTTCCCCAACTGAACCGAACTGACCCTAACCAAATTCAGTTTGGTTTGGTTTAGTTTGGTTGGGCCCTGATTCCACATAAATGGTAAACAATTAAACATTCATCCTGATTCTACATAAACAATTAATGAATAATGAATAATTAATAATTAATAAGTGTTATTAATTAAAAGCTAGAATGGCCCCGAAGCCCAATGGTTTTAATTAGTACTTAGTTGTTTAAAATCTTTAGATAGTTTAATTAACTATTATTTATTAAATGTTAAAAGTTAATATACTTAATTAACTATTAATTAAGTATTGGCCATTATCCACAAATAATTAATAATTAGTCTAGGTTTTAATACTTCAATGGCTTAGATTCTTTAAACAATTTAATTAACTATTATTAATTAAAAGTTAAAATAGGCCCAAAGCATTAGGAATTGCCGACTTGACCATTGATTAAGAAAATAATTAATAAGTATAAAGAATTAAATAGTAAGCATTATATATTTAATATACTTAATTAAATAAAACCACTAGTTGGTTTTCGATTAGGTTCGGTTCAAATCTCAACCAAACCGATAACTGATTTAAAAAAAAAAAAACAAAAACCAAACCAAACTAGCTTACTCGGTTTGGTTTGGTTCGGTTTTTGGTTTATCATCCAAATTTGAACACCCCTAAAACCAAGTCCATACTCTGGTTCTGTTTGACTGCTTCACTGGTGACGAGAATATTAAGTATCAGTTTTTGATAGCCAGAAGCACTTGGTTTTAGTGGTGAAATACAAACAGAACACCCACCCCAGAAAAAAAAATGACATGGAACATTATTTGCAAGTTTCCATCCCTAGGGAAGATCGAAAAGGACAGGTTGAAGTAATGAGAAATGATCAAGGGTCCAGAATTTAACAATGGATATGACACTTAACAGAACAGAACAACATTACAGGATTCATGTGACCAATCCCATATGGGGACAAGGCTGACTTGAGTTGAGCCAAGTCGAGTTCCACCCCCACCCCAAACTACATGACAGGTTTTTTAAGGTAACATTTCAAGTAAAAAAGAGAAGTTTACCAATTAGAAGAGCAAAAAGAGGCTAAAAGAAGACTGTTAATGCCTTGATGGATGTGCACAACTTATTCATGTAATGTGGGATGGAAAAGTTGATGTTATCATATTTCTTTTTTTTTATCAATAACAACAGACTTCAATAAATAGGAATAAGCTTACAAAGTAGAGGAGCTAAAGTATTTTAACTCCCCAAGAAGGTGGGCAGGCACCCAAAAGGAAAAGAACAATTACAACTGAGCCCAGAAACCAGAATCCCTATTCACCCCTTGCCTAGCCAATCCATCGGCAAAGGAGTTTGCATTTATCTTTACCCAAGTACACTGAACTTCCATGTTCTTGATCAGCCATTAGAATTTTCTCTTTTCATTGCTGTAGCTCCAAAGCTTAGAGGTGCCTTCTTTTAGCCAGTTCACTACAATCTCAGAATCTCCTTCTATAATCAGTTTTTTGACATTCAGGTCTTTAGCCCTTTGTACCCCTTCCAAAGCTGCTAACACCTCAGCCCTCAAAGAGTCTCCCACTCCAATTGGGCCAAAGAACATAGCTATTACATTCGCTTTCTCATCTCTTAGCATCCCCCCCCAATACCTAAAGGCCTTGGATTCCCCATGTTGCTGCCATCAAAATTTAGTTTGATAAAACCAAGAGGTGGAGGGTTCCAGGTGGGATTCGATGTCTTCTTAACTAAGGCTGAACTTGCAATTTCTTAACATATCATCCGTTGAATAATCTGTGAACAAGTCCATTGTTTTCAACCAATGTATTACCCTTATATGGATCACTTCTAGCATAGTTTCCAACCTTCTCTCCTTTTCTGAAAAAATCCTTGAGTTTCTTTCTTCCCATATAGTCCAGCAAATAGAAGCTCTCACACATCTCCACACGATCCTTGACCTTTTTGTTGGGCAGTTGAAAGAAGAGGAATTAAACAAACTTTGCACATTCAATGCGGAAATCCACCTGCACCCAAACAAAGAAGCAAACCATTCCCAAATATTTTTTGCCAAATCAAAGGATATTAGTAAGTGGTAACCAGACTCACTAGCAGCTTTGCAAAGAACACACTTGTGAGGAGATAAACAACTATTGGGTCTTTTTCTTTGAATCAAATCACCTATGTTGACTCTTTTCAGGAAAGCTTCCCAACAGAAACTCCCAACCTTCGGAGGTATAGGTTGACACCACACTTCTTTGGGGGGGAATGACAAGCCAATAGGAACTGCTAGTTGTATTAGGGCTTTAAAGGAGGCACAAGTAAAGGAGCCTGAAAGAGACAAAGTCCAGATCCTGCTATCTGTTTTTGTAGGCTCCAAGAAAACCCCATCAAGAATGGACATGAGAGTTAAGGTACTATCCAATTCTGTGTCCCTGAGAGCTCTTCTCAAACCCAAGTTCCATCCAAACCCAGAAGTTGAGTTTGAGAGTACAAGTGCAATTGGTTCATTTTTGAAGGTGGAGATAGCAAAGAGGGCTGGAAATTGATCTTTCAAAGGAGAATCCCCAACCCAAACATGTTCCCAAAACTTAATGAGATTACCCGAGTGCAAGTCATACCTGATCCAAGGAGAAAATAAAGGTAGAATAGCTTGGATTGCTTTCCAAGGTGATGCCCTTTAGTCCTAGCCAGAATCCCCGAGTCCCATGAATTCTCCGCAAGCCCGTGAATACTACATATTATCTTAGCCAACAGTTTTTCCTTTTCCAATGAAAATCTCCACAACCATTTCCCTAGTAGAGCCAAGTTTCTCTTCCTTATATTCCCAATGCCTAGACCTCCATCCTGCTTGCTCCTACACACCACCTCCCACCTAACCCTATGGTCCTTTTTCTCCTCCCCAGGTCCCAAAGGAAATCTCTCATTAGCTTTTCCAACTTGCTAGCCACCCTTGCAGGCACCTTAAAGACCGATAGGTAATAAATGCCATCATATTTCTCTGCTTTGTTTAGACAACCTTTATTCAGTCCAGTTCATATCAGGACTTTTCTTTTTGGCCACGCTTGTTGGTTGGTTCAAACTATTTTTTTTCTTTGATCAATAGGTTCAAACTAATAGTTTCCTAAACAAAATAGGAAACTACTAATTATAGACCTAAAATCCAGGTGCAGTCATCAATTCCTCATTTCAAATGTTCTAGTAAGTTTCTGAAGCCCAAACCTACCTAAAAATTAATTTATTGTATCCTCTATTGCCATAAAAGTTAAACTACATCAGTCACACTCTCTTGAAAAGAATTCACCCTCAAACTCTCATTGTCATTCTCCCCATAATAAGGTGAAAAATGCTGCACATTGCTGATTTGCAAATCCAGTGGCAACTTCATTTTGTAAACATTTTCATTAATCCTTACTAGAATCTCACAAGGATCAATCTTCTTGGGCTTGAGTTTATGATATTATCCATTAAGATACCTCTCTTTAGAAAGATACTCCCACACTTCATCTCCAACTTCAAAGGCATGTTAACAATAAATGTCAATCAGCTTGCTCCTTTAGAGACATCCTATAATAAGGCTTTTTGGGAAGGGTTGTATCAGGAATAAGATCAATATGGTGTTACATGCTACACATGAAGCAATTCAGGTGTCAATTCTTCAATAAAAACATCCTAAAACTCTTCCGATAGGGATTGTACTTTTTTTTGTTCTGGAACACTATCACCACCTTACTGTCAAAAGTATCCCTTTTTGCTACAAAAGCAAACACCATCTCCTGCTCTTCCAGCTCATACTCGTACAGATTTGGAAATGCATACTATTCCCTTCCCCTTTTCGAGCTCCTTTTCACTTTAGGAGACATTAACGTAAACCATCCTTATGAATGATATAACTGCTGGTCCAGCCATCTAACTTAATTTTCTATCAAACATTCAAACTCATAAGGTCTACCAAGCAAAAAACATGTATCACCAATGGAGAATGGCACAAGGTAGCATTTGTCATCTTCTAGCACATGGCCCTTATTCCAACCATGCAAGATTGTAAGGCCTGCGGATATAGCTCCATTTTCAAGTTGAGCTTTGTTGGTGTGAAAATTTTAATAAATTCTCATGCAACATAATTCACTCAATCAAGTGATTGAGTTTTTATTATTTTGGGTAAGGCCCATTTAGGGAATCATACCGATTGTTCCCCTTAATTACATCTCCACAAGAAAGTAGAGAATACTTTTTGATTCTGACTTGGAGAAATGAACGCATAGAACAAAAGAAAAGAACAATAGGGTACTTAAAAAGAACTTTTCATTTGCTTTTCTTTTACATCAAGTGTACAAGAATGAGAAGAAAGAAAAAGAAAATACAATTGAGAAACTATACAGCAATACATTTCTCTTTTCTTTTTAATACAAAGAAAATTTCCTTTTCACTCCTTTCTTCACAATAAGTTATAGTCAATCAAATGAAATTCTGATTGTAGACAGCCTTAATCCTTGGAATTTTGCATACAAAAAGGGAACCGTAGTCAATCAAACTGAATATTTGATTGTAGATGATTTTCATTCCTCTGCTCTTCATTTTCATTTGAAGGGAATCATAATCAGCCTTCGAGAATTAAACTATAGATGGTTTAATCCCTAACTTTGTCTTGAAAGAGGGACCATAATCAACCAAGTAGAGGCACCTGGTTGTAGATGGTTTATTCCCCTCTACTCTTCATTTTCATTTGAAGGGAACCATAATCAGTCTTCGAGAATTAGATTGTAGATGTTTAATCCCCAACTTTGTCTTGAAAGAGGGACCATAATCAACCA
>NW_010729101.1:3162823-3187275 GCF_000365185.1 Nelumbo nucifera | reverse complement strand
GGAACTCCCATACGGGATACTTTTTTATAGTTTTAATGATTTGGCTAGCAGACTAGCCAACCCACTTATTTGAGTTCTAATTTATTTAAATATTATTTGGACTAAAAAAATGGCTTCAACAAGCTTATTCATAGTTTCTTGGGAAATTACATATTTTATGAGTAATGAAGAAAGATTTTATTAACTGAAGAAAAAGATTACAAGTAATTAAGTCCAATATTGTTAAGCTAGTCCTTGTTACCTAACCCCTTTGTGTCTTATGAACAGAAGTTACACTGTAACCCCAAATACAACCATTCCCTATTAACCCCCTGCCTTGCATATGAATAAGCTATACCATGATTATGTCCCTCCTAACTTTCTTGCAATTTGTTTAGCCTGCCTCAAAGTATGCCAATGTTTTTCTATATTATCATTACTCAGCATCTCACCTCTGTTCTAGAGGTTTGAAGGGAAATTACATTCTTGCATCTATCAGGGTCTATATTAAGCTTGGTGTGATAACCAGCAATGGTGCACTTGGTGGAAAAGATATCATTCCTTCAACTTTTGTTCATTGACTGTTTGGAGCATAAAGTAATTATAAATACATCAAACAAAGACTAAGAGTCTACACAAAAGAACATAATATGCATCCCCTACCTCTTTTTATTAAGAACCTGAGTTTTTTTTCAGATAAGTATTCATTAAGAACCTCAGGTTCCTGTAGCCGATATGATTTTCAAAGTCCTTACCTTCTTTCACCAATTGTTGTTTCCGGTACACAGGCAATCCAATGCAAAATGACCCATTCTCCGCACTGATAACTTCATACCAACCTTATGAGTAGCTGGTTTGGACATGGTGCCTTGTTTGGTGGCAGAAAATAATTTTGACATTTTGCAGACTGAAGAGCCTTGACTAAGATTGGAGGCACAAAATTGGAGATAGGCCTACCGAGCTGGTAAAAAAAGGCTATTACCCAATGTTCATTCCAGCTATCTGGGATCTTGGGAGGGGTATGGATACAGTCTGGTCCTAACCTTTGGCATTTTTTTTTCACAAAGTTGCCGCCCTCAGACACAAACTTACATTTTTACGCTTGCCAGCCCAAGATTTTACCACTACACCAAGTAATGGCCCCTACAGGGCCTACTAGGCTAGTAATGAAGCTAAATTAATTTTCAGGGCTGGTTTGCCCCACAAACTCTTCTGGCTGGCTAGAAAATTGTGGTTCTTGGTGTTCTACTAGATGATTAATTAGATTGCTCAATTGTGTGATCAACTCTTCTTTGTTCCCCATGTCACATCAGCTCTTGCATGCTCCTCATTTTGTTCGCACAAATCCATGATAGTCTTTATGGTAACCACTTTAGCTTCTTCATCAGAACTGGGATTGAAGACCTTTTAAGGAGGTATCTTAATTCTAATACCAATTAATGTAGATCTAGTTGATGGTAGCCTCACTTTAGAATCCAGCAAAGTATGCTTTTAATCTGGGGACATTCAGAGAACAGTTGCTGGTTTTCTTCAAGTGACAAAAACTACAACTCACTTCAAACTAGCATCCCAAACATTCTGGAATAATAGAAATCCAGAAAATAGAACTTAAAAAATAGTGGTAGACTCAAACTAAGAACACCCAGAAGAAAATAACAGCTGGTTTAGAAACTATCAATTATAAACTGTCAGCTTCCAAATCCAGGTGTAGTCTTTTTTCTTTTGAAAGGCAAGGTAAAAAATTTTATTGATGATAGAGGAAAGAGTTACAACAACATCCAGATGTAGTCATTGATTCCTCCTTTCATATGTTTTAGCAACTTTGAGATGTTCAACATCTCTATGGAAATTGATTTGTTATATCTTCTGTCATTATGGGAGGCTGAACTAGGAAAACCCAAGTTACCAAAAAAAAAGGAAAAAAAGAAGAATGATGTTGGAAAGGAGGGGGTCAATAAATGGCATAGTGGGAGTCAACAGAGAGCATTCTACATTATTAATGTCAGAATCCCTAGGGAGTTTCTGCATGACATATAGTGATTCCAAGGGGACATTTCTTGGTGTAATAGTAAAATCTCTAATCACGAACATGAAAACCAAGGTTCAAGTCTGATAGTGAACTTTGTAACCAAAAAAAAATAAAAAATAAAAAAGAATAGAATGGAAAAAAAAAGTTAGATCCATGTCCAGTCCAGTCCTCATAAGACACTGGATGCCAAGACCACATTTGGTAATGGCCCTTTTATATCTGTTGATTATCAAAAAAAAAAAGTAAGGCCCTTTTATATAGTGATTGGTACTTGATGACCTTGCCCCACTTCCTGCCCAACAGGAGAAAAAAAAAACTATTTTTTCTGGTATGCAAACCTTATGAAGCCTTATTTTATTGTGTTGCTTCTGTTTGTACAGGGACAATTAAACCTTAAAAGGGAAAACATTTAACTGTTTCCAACCATGAAAAATACAGTATGCAGAATTGAAATGCTCTTGCTATATCTTATGGCAATGGCAACTAAGAGTGATTTTACCATTACAAAGGCCCGAATAAGAACCCTTAAAAGAACAACAGGCAGGCACTTAATTTCAAGCAACAAAATTGAGAAGATTACTTATATACATACCTTCCACAATAGTTCTGGCATATCCAAGGCAGGTTGATCTATTGCAAGTTCAAAAATAGCTCTAGCCCGTTCAGTCTCACTCAAAGACCTCTCCAACTCTGCATATTTGCTCCACGCATAGCAGTTTTCTGGTGCCCAATCCAAATACTTCTCATAGAGTTTTCGACAACGATCAATATTACCAAGTTGCAACTCTATTTCAATATACTTCTTAAATATCTGTTTGTCGACATGTAAAGCAGTGAGCACAGAACCACCTAAATTTTTTAAAGTTGGTTAGAAGTAGTGAACATATTTAATACCTTATCTTTGGGAGCCTTCCCAATAGCGTTGCCTAGGATTAGCCGTGCAGCCTTAAGATTCTTCTGCCGTATTTCAAATTGAGCAGCCAATAACCAAATCTTTGCAAATGAGAACTTCTCATGTGGGATCAACTTAAGGCATTCCCTAAAAAAATGCAAATAAATTAAATATATTTGATAACCGGGGAAACCATACATCTATATCATGGGGGGGCATTCCCTGAACAAATGCAAATTAAATTAGATACATCTGATATCCAGGGGGAACCATACATCCATATCATATTTTCATTACTTTTTCCCTCTCTCTCTCATGCAGAACAACTTTAGTCAGATCATTCAGCTAAAGCTGATGGAACAATTATAGCAAGCCATGAAAATTTTCTTGGTGGATAATGTTAACATATTGGTTGTTTGGTCATAATACATCTTGAAAAGGAGATGGATGCCTTCTGCAAATGGGAAAACGGAGAAACACCTATAAACAAAGAAAAACGATGGTTTCAATGATCAATGCTAAAGGACAGGTCAGAAAAGAATATCTGAAGGAATTAATGGCATAAAATACCATATAGTCTTAACATTCTTAAACAAAACAGTGGTATATTGGTTAAGAGGAGCTATATAGAACAAAATGAAGTAGGTTCTTTCTGATAATCATATACATTTGCTCTTAATAGTTAATACTAGTCCAACTATCCCTCAATTTTCTGCTTCTTATTTTTTTTTTCATCAACCCAAACACAGCTTTAAATATATTTATCCCTGGTAATTAGCCAACTACACTGAATGAATTCTGAATACAAATCGAAGCTTGCCCAACCTCCCAATGAGAGTGGAGCTTCTCAACTCAGACAACAAAATTCATCTGAATAGAAGCACTATCACTAATGAACTTAACGGTCATGCTCTTTTACTTGTGTGTGTGTGTGTTTCTGTTTGCAACTTTGCATACACACATACGGATATCTTACAAATAAATTGGTCACAAACAGATATAGTTGAAATTCTTAACGGATAAATGGTAATATACAAAATTTTCAAGTCTAATCAAATCCAATTTTTATTTCTACTAAGTGAAAAATACCTGTACACTTCTCTTGTTCGCTCCATGTCTTCTGCATCAAGCTCCTCATATAAAGCATAGTTAATCCTGTATATAAAAGTGAGACAAAAAAATTTAGAGAGTAACGAACAGCAGAAAATAAGTGGTAGTGTCACTAAGGAAACTAGACCTTAAACTTCTAATCTGACAATAGCTGCAATACATCAAGGTATAGCTACTATGCCTACTAACCCATATCAACAAAGATAGGTAACCTACCATAGGTAGATATATCGTTGCCAATAGCGCTTTTCTGCAGCAGGAGGAACATTAGCAATTGCTCGTTCATAAACTTCTCTAATTCTCTCCTTGTTACCGACGCTCTCTTCTAGTCTGATATAATCAAACCAGTGATCATAATTTAGAGGATTCTTTCTCACCTCTTCCTCATACTGAAACCTCCTCTTCCCCACAACTGCATCTTCTATCCCCTCCCTATCCCCGTACTGCTTCTCAAACGCGACAAACTTCCTATACAAGTCTTCGGCTCGACCCTTTGGTATATGGTCCAGGGCAAACTTATAAATACATCGTGCGCGCTCCGTCTCCTTACAACGTTCTTCAAATTCCGCAAACGCAACAAATAAGTTTTCAGCCTCTTCGTCGTCCGCCAATTTCTCAACAGCCCTCTCATAACAGTTTCTGGCCCTAGCGACCTCTCCGTTCTTCATCTCGAATTTGGCGTATCGAATCCATGCTCCGACCTTTGGGTGGCACTCTACAAACCTCTCAAAAATCGCCCTTGCTCGCTCGACTTCATTGTATCTAAGCTCGAATTTGATATATGAAAGCCAACCTTGTTGGTCCGGCATCCAACTCATCCAACGCTCAAATATTTGGCGTGCACCTGCAACATTTCCAAGCATCTCCTCCATGTGAATGTATTTGTACCAGAGCTGATCCACACGAGGGAGAAGGGTGACTGCTCGATCCCATACATTCCTCGCATGGTTTATGAACTTGTTCTTCATCTCCACTTCGGCGTACTTGAGCCATAACGTATGATTTCTGTAATCCACTTCGAGAGCCCGTTCCCAAACCGACCGAGCTCGAGCAAAATCCTTCTGCGATTCCTCCCATTGGGCGTATTTTATCCACACGCTGACATTCCATCTGGTTCTGCGTATTAGGTCTTCAAACTCCTTTCGCTTTCGAAGACGATAGTCAGCAAGTTCTGTCGGGTCAGTGATCTTTTGTTTGGGAGGTCTAATCTCAGCTTCTTGACGTTCACGGGCTTCCCTGAGAATTTGTTCAGCGGTGATCTGAATCGGCGCGGGGGTCTTGTTCTTGACTCTCGTTGGTCGGGGGAGCTTAACCTCGGTTTCTTTGCGCGTCAGATATCCTAACGTAGGATCTGATTCTCTCGCGGACGCCATGGTTGATTGTGGGAGCTCTGTTGACTCCTGTCCTACGAGAATACCAGAGGGACAGATAAAGATAGAGCAGTTGACAGGAAGATTATACAGCCGGCGAGAGAAAGAGGGGGAGTATGCAAGAGGGTTAGAGGACGGACCAGGGTTAAAGAGGCAACAGGCGAGAAATTTCAGATTAGTAACCTGTATTTTGGGGCTAGTGTCACTTTCGTCCCTCGAACTTTAAAATGTGCCAATTTAGTTCCTTTCGTTAATGAATCGTTGAGTAGCATATAAAAAGACATAAATGCCCTTATAATGACATCTAATTTTCTTTATTAACCGCTTCCTCTGCCTCCTTCCACCGGTTCCCGTCTCATGCACATATCCATCGCCTTTAGTTTTTCAATCCACACTCTTTATTATCCACGATGGAACCAATTACGAACTCAGTTGGTAAAAGCAATAGAGTTCTACCAGCAGCTACCACGAAGCAATAGAGTCTGTAAACTCTATTTTTTCCCTTGTGGATCACAATGTTTTAAGTTTTGAACTGGTGGAATGAAGAGATATCATGATTCATGATGAGGAATCTATTTGCTAATGACAAGTCTTTTTAGGTTTTGGATTTCCACTTTTCTTTGTTTCTTTTCGTGTATCTCCAAGAATCCATTCTACACATGCATTCATAATGCATTTAACACTTGATGACTTGAGCAGGAAACCATCCCTTCCTTTTTAGATATTTTTTTTATCTGGATCCATTCTACAACCGGCCTTTTTTTATCGGAAAACAAAATACAAAACATAAATTTAATTTAAGACCCAATCGGCTAATCATTACTAGAGAGTTTTTCTTTCTTTCTATTCCTCGTTTCAAGATGAGCAAAGCTTGTCGTCCCCGATGGTATCGAATCACCACTAAACGTTCGAGCAAAACTTGACTCAGTTTGGAAAGAGTATAAATGTAAATATGTAGAGTTCAAAACCTTATATATTATATTATTTTGTATATATTTACATTCTACATATTTACATATTTGCATTTATACTCCCTCATGAGCCTAAATGCCTTCGGCTGATTGAAACTCAATGTCTTCGGCTCAACCAAGATCTTCACGATCATTGACTCATTATTTACAAACGAAGTGCCCACGTTTGTCAGCATCTGGGTGTACTTCACCATGGTGGTGGTGGCTCCACCTTGTTTGAATGGGACAGCAAACGAAGGGTAGTGTTGACATTGCTGTGTTGTATTTCTGTTTCATTTCTTCTTAAGGAAGAAGATAGTGAACAGTGTTTTATTTTCAAAGTATAATTTTTATAAGTTTTAAATTGCACATAACTAATGGTTAATTAACGGTAAGAATTAAATTGACACATTTTAGAAGCTTAGATATTGGATTAACATATTTTAAAGTTCAAGGATCAAAATGACACTGGGCCCAAGCAGCTATTAATATGAAATTTTCTTTTTTTTTTTCGTTAGGCATGAAATTTGGTCTAAGCTTGGTTTTTTGTTAGGCCAGAAATCGTATATTGGTCTTTAGGAAAATTACAGACAGCCACTAAGCCACACTGGTCGAAATCTTGTACAACAGACCTCCCTGAATTGTTGGATTCTAGTACTTTTGCCCCATCGCTAGAATTATATCGGCTAATATATTTTTTAAACATTTTTAAAACAATAAACCTCAAATTAAGGGTGAGGATGGATCGGTTCAGTCCGATTCCAATAGAAATCTACATTGTCAAAATTGGTTTTAGGGTTAGTTTTGGCTTTGGAGATTTCAGGATCAATTCTAAGCTCTACCCATAAAACATACTCTTTCATTGCTCCCAATTAGACCTATTCATGGGCCCGGCTAGGCTCTATATGTATCAACAGAATACACTCAGGCCTGAGCCCGATCCGACCCGACCCGATCATTGGGCCTAAGTATTGAGCCCACCCTCATATAAAACCCAAAGCCCGGGCCCAAGCCCGATTAGAAATTTGAAAACAATTTTTTTTATTCAATAAAAAAGTGTTTTATATTTATATTAAAAACCTTCAAAACTCAAAAATAACAAACATCTCGCTATTACTTGGAAAAAAGAGAAGAAGAACAAAAAAAATATTATATATATATATATTATTAAATAAATATATTTTATTATTTAATATATTGTATCAAGTAGGGCTTGGGCTCAAGCCAGGCTTTTTTGAGAAAGCCCGAGCCCGACCTAAAAAAATTCGGGCCCACATATGTTTTATTTCCTTACTATTGTCATTCTTGGAGAGCTACATTCTCAAATATGTATTCCAGACAACGTTTCACATGCAATGCCAGACTATTAGCGGCCAATAATGGTGGACAACATATGTGATGTAGGGTGATTTGGCATGACCTCGTAACACGGGGACACGTGGACATGACCTGGCATGAACAACAACTCAACATGACAGCCTGGCCACAACCCGGCGTAACAAGCTCGACGAAGCCTAACCAAGCGACTCGGCGGGAGTAACAGCTCGCTAGGAGGCGAGGCTCAGCCCGCCCCGAGTGCAAGGCGTAAACACCCCGATCTCCCGCAACCCTAAGGGACCCGAGCTCCCCGCGAAGGAGCTCGAGCTCCCCTTGAGCCCTAAACTCTCCTCTCCTAGGGAGCCCCGAGCTCTCCACTCTTGAGGAGGGGGCATCTTAGCTTTTGGCTAAGTGTCTCGAGGGAGAAGTACCTCAGGACTGCATCCGCAGAATCTGTACCTGTCGGATCAGAGTAGTTCCGTAGCCTGTAGGGAAGATCCGCCTGACATCTGTACCTACCAGATCTGGTGGCAGTGCTCACATCTCTTGCCAGGCAGCGTCGTGCCTGCTGTCCCTGAAAAGCATAGCACGCCTGACGAGTTTGTACCCTGCAGCAGCAGCCCGTAGTAGCGGCCTACACCTGCTACCTCAGTCCTGACAGTAACGGCTAGGGCAGTGACGGTTACACCTGATGTGACCGACCTCCGGTATAAAAGGACCACCACCCTCGCAAAGCAAAAGTATTGAAGCATAAGCACTTTCAACACTCTTACTCTCTACTCTCTTTGAGATTCTTCTCCAGTCCTAACTTAGCTGTCGGAGTGTTCCCACCGGGATATCTCCCCGGGAACCCTTCACTTCCTCCTTCCTCACAGGTGCCAATCGTTCCAATCGGAAGCCAAGCCACAGTCAGGTAGGAGTGCCCAGATCGTGCAGCATCATTTGGCGTCGTCTGTGGGAAGCACTTCAAAAGGCCTTCCTATAACTTCTGTACAACTATCTTCAAAGAATTGTTCAGTATCATCAACACTTATGGCTTCCTCCAGCAACACCGAACGCCGAAACACCCCTGAGGAACAACTCCAGTTACCCACTGTCTGCATCGGCCAGTTCACCGTCCCTCTCTCTGTGGACGGGGTCCCTAGTCTGACCGTCCTCCCCCCGGTGGCACCCGTCACTGTTCCACTGCCCTCTACAGTCAGAACAACCGTCACTGTTCCACTACCCTCTACAGTCAGAACAACCGTCATTGTTCCACTGTCCTCTCAGATGCAACAGTTCCAACAACTCCAGTCCCACCAGCAGCAAGTGCTGCACCAAATGTCCCAATACCAATATCAACAACAGTTCCCTTCGCTCCCCCCCCGACATCCGGCGACGCAGCCAGCTAAGCCTCAGTGCCGCAGTGAACTCCCTTCCTGCCGGGGAGAGACTTCCGCATCGTCTCACGGAAGAAAGGGGAGGATCCCTACCCCCGCCGTGCTGCCCGCGGTCAGGTCGAGGGCTTCCCAGCCGATTAGGCCGGCGTCACCCCAACACTCGTTGTTCGAGCCTCTGCTCGCGGAGAACAGGTTCGAGGTGCTAGCCGGCGACATGGAGCAAGGACTTGCCCGCAGCTACCGGTAGCCATCCCTACCTCCCCCTGGGCTCGTTGAGCTCAGCAATACTGAAGCCAACAGCACCAACGCCGAGCCGACCAAGAAGCAGCGAAGACATCGCCGGTCTTGCCGAACTACCACCATCAACAACCTGCCCGAGCTCAAGGGCAAAATAGAAATAAGCTCGGGAGAGGTAAGAGTTGCACCACTCCTCTCAGTCCCCTCTCCTTTTCCCCGGAGCTTCTCGCAGTCCCCATGCCCAAGGACTTCAAGCTCCCCCGTTGGACAAATACAATGGGTCCTTCGACCCCAACGACCACGTCAACGCCTTCAGTTCCAGATGCACCTAGCCAGGGCAAGTGAATCTTGCATCTATGTGGCCTTCTCTACTACGTTCAAAGGGGTGGCCCACACTTGGTACCGAAACCTCTCGCCGGGCTCAATAAGGAGTTGGGCGCAGTTCGTGAAGGTCTTCACCTCCCACTTCGTCACTAGCAAGAGATGCCCGAGGACCTAAGAGAGCCTCCTCAGCATAGTCCAGAGAGATGGGGAGTCCATCTGGAACTATATCAAACGGTTTAATGACGCTTGCCTGCAGATACCCGATCTAGACCCTGCAGTTCGGCTCACTGCGGCCAAGCGGGGCATCACCCACAAGGAGTTTAGATGGCACGTGGTTGTGAACCAACCCAAGACCGTGACCGAGTTCCTCGAACTGGCAAATCGGTTCATAGGGACACAGGAGAAGATCAACCAGAAGGGTGAGCACGCCCCCGAAAAAAGAAGGGAACCAGAACCCCCGACTCCTAACAACTACAAGAAGAAGAAGGATCAAGCTCGGGGGGTAAACCCGATTCAGCCTTTCCGAGCTCCAGCAGCAGAAAGGGTGTTTACACCCCTCAACACGAAGCGGGCCGAGATCCTCATGGCGATCAAGGACGCCCCGTATGTAAAGTCGCCACCTCAGCTCAAGGCCGACCCTAACGTTAGGAACAAGAACTTGTAATGTAGTTTCCATAGAGATCACGGTCATAGCACCGAAAATTGTAATAACCTCCGCAATGAGATAGAAGAACTCATCCATCGTGGATATTTGAGAGATTTTGTACATCGTGGCAGTAACAATAAAGTAGGTCGGCAAGGGGAACAGAGTAAAGAAGCTCCCGAGTCCAGCAGACAGGCTGAGTAGCCGTAGAGGCAGCCTCCCGATGAAAGACCGGTCAGGGGAACCATCCATGTAATCGTCGGAGGATCGGTTGTCGCAAGCTGCACCTCGGCCGCAGCTCGGTCATCAGCCCATGAGGCCGCTAGAGAAGAGCTTAACCCCCCGAAATGGCCAAGGATGGAGGAACCGATCTTCTTCACCGAAGACGATGCGCGAGGGGTCCATTATCCCCATGATGACGCGCTCGTCATAAGGATCAAGATCAACGACTTCAAGGTCAAGCGCGTCCCAGTCGACTCGGGCAACTCGACAGACATCCTCTTCAAGGCAGCCTTCGACCAGCTTCAGCTCCCGAAAAGCGACCCGAAGCCCGCAAGCACTCCACTGGTAGGATTCAACGGTGAGGAGGTCAGGCCTTTAGGGAGAGTCACTGTACCGGTAGAGGTCGGTACCTGGCCCAGTGTAGTGAGGGTCACTCACGAGTTCCTAGTGGTCGCAACCCCCTCCCTGTACAACGCAATAGTAGGACGGCCCATCACCCACGCCCTATGCGCGGTAGTTTCCACCTACCACCTGGCGATGAAGTTCCCTACAGACTTTGGAGTCAGAGAGACACGAGGTGATCAGCTCGAATCCCGCAAGTGCTACGTAGCCACCCTCAAAGGAAAGGCCAAGGTAGCTGATGACCTCGAGCTAGAATGACCTGCAGAGCAGTTCGGGAGTGAGCCGCACCTACCGAGGAGATCATCCCCATCCCGGCTTCGATAGAAGACCCAGCTCGGGTGCTTCAGATCGACGCTTCTGTTAAGGAGCCCCTACGGTCTCAACTGGTAAGCTTCTTACTTGAAAATTTAGATGTTTTTGCATGGTCAGCGGCAGAAATGCCCGGCATAGACCCCAACATAATCACTCATAGACTCAACACCGATCCTGTAGTTAGGCCCATTAGACAGAAGAAACGCAACTTAGCCCCAGAGTGATGGAGGGCAGTCGACGAGGAGGTCGGGAAACTCCTTACAGCCGATTTTATCAGGGAAGTCCATTACCTGAGCTGGGTGGCCAACCCCGTTCTAGTAAAAAAGGTTAACAGTAAGTGGCGCATGTGCGTCGACTACACCGACCTAAACCGAGCTTCCCCGAAGGACTGCTTCCCACTTCCCAGGATGGACCGTCTAGTGGACGGGACCTCGGGGCATGAGTTGTTGAGCTTCCTGGATGCCTATTCGAGCTACAATCAAATCAAGATGGACTCGGCTGATGAAGAGAAAACTGCCTTCATAACCGAGTTCGGCATATACTGTTACAAGGTCATCCCCTTCAGGCTAAAGAACGCTGGAGCCACTTTTCAAAGACTTGTAAACAAGCTGTTTGAGCCACTAGTTGGCAAAAAAGTAGAGTGTTATGTAGACGACATGGTCGTCAAAACCCAATTTTCACATGAATTAGTACAAGATTTACATGCAGTTTTTGAAATTTTGCATAGATTTAATATGAAGTTAAATCCAAACAAGTGTGTCTTCGGTGTCACATCGGAAAAATTCCTAGGGTACATCGTTAACCGCTGAGGCATTGAGGCCAACCCGGATAAAATCAAAGCCATCCTAGAGATGAGACCACCCCGAAAATTAAAGGAGGTTCAAAGGTTGAATGGCCGGCTAGCTGGCCTAAGCCGCTTCATGTCCAAGTCAACAGATTGCTGCTTGCCCTTTTTTAAGGCCATAAAAAACAAAGGTTTTGAGTGGACTGAAGAGTGTCAACTCACGTTCGACAAGCTCAAAAGACACCTAGTCAGCGTCCCCGTCTTAACCCGACCCGAAGAGGGTGATGTTTTAGAGTTGTACCTCTCGGTGAGTGACGAGGTGGCCAGCTCGGTACTAATAAGAGAAGTAGATCGGGTCCAACGACCCGTCTACTATGTTAGTAAAATATTGTAGGGAGCATAGACGAGGTACCCCGAGATAGAGAAGTTAGCTTATGCACTGGTTGTGGTAGCCCGAAAGCTCTACCCGTACTTCCAAGCTCACGCCATCGTTGTCCTTACCAATAAACCTTTGAGGCAAGTCTTATTCAAGCCCGAGGTCTAAGGAAGGCTAACGAAGTGGGCCATTGAGCTCAGCGAATACGAACTCCAGTATAAGCCACAAACTGCTATCAAGGCCCAAGCCTTAGCAGATTTCGTCGCAGAGTGCACCTTCAGTTCTGAAGTCTCCAGGCCGGTGGAACACAAGGCCCCCAGCGCGGGTGAGCCCGGGCTTCCCAGGCCAGTTGAACTCGAGCCCCGTGAAGTAGCAACCAGCGCAGCGTCTCTCCTAGTCAGGCCAAGGCTGAACTGGGATGAAGAACCCTGGATCTTTCACGTAGATGGCTCATCAAACCGGCAGGGCAGCGGGGCTGGGATCGTTTTGTATGGGCCAAGCGGTGTGAAACCGGAGTACGCACTACGCTTTGAGTTCGCGACATCCAACAACGAAGCAGAGCCGAGCTGGATTGATCCGCTCACGAGCTTCCTGCTACACGGGACCCTCCCCGCAGGAGGGTAGAGCGTCAGGCAGCCAATACATCATAATTGACGTACGACTGTACCGAAGATTCTATATGCTCCCCTACCTGTGCTGCTTGCGACCCTCTGAAGCCGACCTCGTCCTCTGCAATACTCATGAGGGCCTATGCGGCGGACACTTGGGGGGCAGGGCCATCACTCAGAAAGCACTACGACAGGGGTATTACTGGTCAATGATGAAGGCATATGCGACCGAGCTCGTCAAAAAATGCGACAGGTGTCAGAAGCATGCCAACATCCACCATCGCCCTGCTGTCGACCTAAAATACCTCACTAGCCCATGGCCATTCGCACAATGGGGGATTGACCTACTCGAGCCATTCCTACCAGCAACTGGACAAAGAAGGTTCATAGTGGTGGCAGTTGACTATTTCACAAAGTGGGTCGAAGTTGAACCTCTCGCAACAATCACAGCCCGGAATGTGCAGAACTTCTTTTGGAAGAACATAGTGTGTCGTTTCGGATTACCTCGGATACTGATCTCCGACAATGGTAAGCAGTTCGAAGACATCAAATTCCAAAACTAGTGCCGAGACATGGGGATTCAGCAGAATTTCACCTCGGTGGCGCACCCTCAGGCAAATGGGCAAACGGAAGTCACAAACAGGGCAATCCTTCGAGGGCTAAAAGCGCGCTTGGACCGAGCTAAGGAACTGTGGACGGACGAGCTGCCCAGTGTGTTGTGGGCCTACCGTACCCACGGAAAAGACTGCCACGGGAGAAACCCCCTTTAACCTCACATACGGCACCAAAGCAGTCATTCCAGCCGAGATTGAAGTTCCTTCACTAAGATTAGAAGCATATGATGACAGGGCAAATGAAGACGAGCTACGTACCAACCTCGACCTACTTGACGAAGTACGGGGCCTCACATACATCCGGACCGCGGCCTACCAGCAAAGGGTAGCTCGGTACTATAACACCAGGGTCAAAAAGCGGACTCTCCGCGTTGGCGACCTGGTTCTCCGTATGGTTATGGTGCCTGAGCCCGGCGTTGGCAAGCTCAGTCCGAACTGGGAAGGACCCTACCGAGTAAAGCAAAAACTCGGGGAAGGAACATACAAGATCGAAACCCTAGAAGGGAAATAAGTACCTCGGGCGTGGAATATCATCAACCTAAGACAGTATTACTTATGAGTAACGGAGTAGACCACGGGTCACTCTCAGAGCTCTAAGGGGAAAAAACACTGAGCTGAACAAGGAGCTCGGCACCTTGCGGTAGGCCTCCCCCAGAACGGCATCGAACTTATCGAACTGAATATACTCAGAGATGGCCTTGACCTTCATCTCCTCTATCGCCTGGGTAAAGATCTCGGTCTTCTCTGCGATGTTCGCCTTGAGGAACTCCACCTCGTGCTGAAGAACCTTCTCCTTTTCCTTAAGGCCTTCCGCCTCTGCCTTAAGGGCCTCCATTTTTCCCCTCAGCTCGATGTTCTCACGAGCTAGCCCGTCCTTCTCCTCCGTCAGCGCAGTGGTGACGCCCCTCTGGGCCATGGCGCCGCTCTCCAACCGGTGGATCTGCTCGCGAGCCATCCTCAGTTTGGTATGGGCAGCGCGGGAAGATTCCTCGGTAGTCAAAGCCCGCTTCAGGTACCTCTCGGTCTGAAGAGTAAGTGCGTGCACGGCAGAGTTCGCCTGACAAAGGAGCTAGTTAGTAGTAGAGAAGAACATACAAAAAAGAAAAAGAAGAAGATTTACCACCATAGTGTGGGTGGTAGCCCGGGCTCCGAGCTGAGAAGGGTTGAGCATGTCAGTCCAAACCACAATCTCCTCAAAGTAAGTAGCCCCCTTGCTCTTCCGAAGACCGCATTGGGGGAGCAAGATGCTTCGGACCCCATCTGGGCTCCCCAAGCTAGAGACAGCCGTCTCGACTGTGTGAATAGGCTCAGCGGAGACTTCGGCTGCAACGTTAGCAGCCCCGGCGGCAACCTTGGCCTCGGCTGCCGACCTCACTACGGTCTCAGCTGAGGCCCCAGGCTCCCTAAGTGGTAGGGACTCCTCCAAGTCGATGATTGGAGGAGCCTCGGGGAGCTCGGGCTCAGAAATTGAAGCCTGTGGAAGCTGGGGCTCGGGAGTGGGGGCAGGCGGCGACTCAATACGAGCTCTCTTGGCAGCCCGCTTCTTCCTCCCCTTCATGTGTTTAAAAAGCCGGTCTCCCTTGAGTTTATCTGCCTCCATAGGACCTACAAAAGAGTTTGGCGTCAGTACTCAATTAAAAGAAGGAAAAGAAGAGTAGGCCAAACAGCTAAGGTACTAACTACCTACCCGGGCTCAAGCCGGCCTGGAAGAGCATACCCTCTTTGATATAATCTCTGAAATCACAGCTGACCTCAGCCCACGATTGGAATGCCTCCCTGATCTTCTTGTCGAGTATGACGCCAGGGTCTTGGATAGCTGCCCTCCAATGAGTAGGGAAGGGCCACCCCGTGGGGTTCCGGACTACGAAGTAGTCCTGCTTCCAGGGCAGGACCTTGCTAGGAAGCTTGTGCATTAACTTAAAGTCCGGGCGGGGGGACAAGTAGTAAGCCCTCCTGTGCTCGGGAAGAACACATGAAGCGCTCTTTTTGATGGTCAAAATGGAGCAGAGTATGTCCAAGTCAAGGGGGATGACATACTCAAAACAAAGAGAATGGTCCTGACCACGTTATGGACCGAGTTCGGGTGAAGCTGGTCTATCGTAACATTGAAATGTTTCAAGACCTCCACTAAGAGTGGATGGAAGGGAAGACGTAGCCCAGCTATGAACTGCTCTCAGAAGATCACGACCTCATCAGGGCCGTGCTCCCATGGGAAATTCCCTATAGGTAAACTGTAGGTGTACTCCCCTGGCAAGTTGTATTGCTGAATGAGCTCGCGGAGCCTCTCCAAGGTCATGGTGGAGGGCCCGAACCTATCCGGCATCCAAACTCAATGAGAGGTGGATGCCTGGTGACCCGAGGCCTCCCACGCCTCGGGAGGATTGCCCTGAGCCGAGGTACCCACCTCAGGCACCTCGGGCTCGTCCAAAAGGCTATCGAAAGAAGACATAATTGAAACTAAGGAAGAGCTGGGATGACTCACCAAAGAGAAGTAAGACTGGACTAGAAAGGAACTGACCCGAGCTGGAGGCTTTGGACGCGAGCTCAAGACTACAATTGAAGATTTGTGGCAAAGGAAAATGACCAAGACCCCCACTATTTATAGCCACTATCCTCGGGCATCTACGGTTGAGATCAAAGCAATCTGATGGCCCTCATGAAAACCGGTTGTGCGACCTTCGAGACAAAATCAGTTTAGCGCATTTTTTGGCGTCCGCGGAGTCTATAAATCGCGTGACGTCCGCGCGTAGTTTGTACGCGACCCGAGCAGGGAACCGGTCCAAACTATGAGCTGGCGGACAAGAAGGCTTAGATCTCGAGCCAAATCCACCCGATAGACCTCGGACTCCCCGCACTAAGGCCAGCACCCCTAGCATGGGGAGTGGGGGGCAATTGATGTAGGGTGATTTGGCACGACCTCGTAACACGGGGACATGTGGACATGACCTAGCATGAACAACAACTCAACATGATAGCCTGGCCGCAACCCGGCGTAACAAGCTCGATGAAGCCCGACCAAGCGACTCGGTGGGAGTAACAGCTCGCTAGGAGGCGAGACTCAGCCCGCCCCGAGCACAAGGCCTAAACGCCCCGATCTCCCGCAGCCCTAAGGGACCCAGGCTCCCCACGGAGGAGCCCGAGCTCCCCTTGAGCTCCGAACTCTCCTCTCCTAGGAAGCCCCGAGCTCTCATCTCCTAGGAAGCCCCAAGCTCTCCACTCTTGAGGAGGGGGCATCTTAGCTTTTGGCTTAAGTGTCCCGAGGGAGAAGTACCTCGGGACTGCATTCACAGAATCCGTACCTACCGGATCAGAGTAGTTCGGTAGCCTGTAGGGAAGATCCTCCTGACATCCGTACCTGCCAGATCTGGTGGTAGTGCCCACATCTCTTGCCAGGCGGCGTCGTGCCTGTTGTCCCTAAAAAGCATAGCACGCTTGACGAGTCTGTACCCTGCAGCAGCAGCCCGCAGTGGCGGCCTGCACCTACTACCTCAGTCCTGGCAGTAACGGCTAGGGTAGTGACGGTTACACCTGATGTAACCAACCTCCGGTATAAAAGGACCACCACCCTCGCAAAGCAAAGGTATTGAAGCATAAGCACTTTCAACACTCTTACTCTCTACTCTCTTTGAGATTCTTCTCCAGTCCTAACTTAGCCGTCGGAGTGTTCCCACCGAGATATCTCCTCGGGAACCCTTCACTTCCTCCTTCCTAACAGGTGCCGATCGTTCCAGCCGGAAGCCAGGTCACAGTCAGCTAGGAGTGCCCAGATCTCGCAGCATCAATATGCATTAAGCTTATTGATTTCGTTTATACTTATTACTCATCTTTTGTTTATATTATTGTTTTCTTTCTAAGATTTCTATTTTAATTCCGTTCAAATATTTTAGTTTAATTTCTTGTACATTATTTTGCAATAAATGTATCAAACCTATTAATGCCACATATACTCCAACGATTAACCCATGGAACTTTTTGAGTAATGACTTTAAATTGTGAGACAGATAATATCTTATCGTTAGCCCCCGCAACGCAGGGGCATCTTGCTATCTATCTATCTATTTATCTATCTATCTATATATATATATATATATATATATATATTAAGAAAATTTTTCCTTTTTTAAAATTTTTTTTATTCCATGTTATTTTTGAATCAACCAATGAGATGCACTTTCCCAATAACCTAAATAATCTCTTCTCCTAAAATTTCTCTTAAACTGCCTCCCCCACTTAAAATTTCTCTTAATCTGCCTCCCCCACTTTCACACAGTTTCTCCAAAATTATCTCTAATTCCTAAATATCTTCTAAATTATCTCTAATTTAGTAGAGAGTTTCTCTCCTAAATTATCTCTAATTCCTATTTGTCCTCTCCCCTACTTTTTATCTATATCTATCTAAACAAAGTTTGGATTAAAAAATTTAAGAATTATTTAAGTATTCTAACAAAATTATATAATAAATTTAAAATATTTATTAAGAACACAAAAAATAATTTTATATTTTTACAAAATATATCACTAAATTATGTACTAACAATTTAAATTATATTTTTACGAATGATCAATTTAAATGTTTTTCAAATATTTAATAATATGTAATACCTTTAAATAAATAAAACTCAAATAATAAAAAAAATTAAATATTTTATAGATTATTTAAATATTTAAATAACTAAATATTTATCATAACTACATTTTAATTAGTTAAAATAACGAAATTGTGTAATAAATTTAAAAAATCTGTTCAAAGTAGAAAAATGATTATAACATAATATTGAAATTAATAATAATTTAATATATTACAAAGTTAATAATGAAATTATGCAATAATAGTATAAATTATGATTTTATGGATAATTAAATTCAATAAATAATTAATATTTAAATATTTTACATATTATTTAAGTATTTAAATAACAAAATATTTAACACAAGATTTTAAATAGTTAAAATAAAGAAATTATGTAATAAATTTAAAAAAATTAAAAAGTAGAAAAATAATTATAACATAATATTGAAAATAATAATAATTTAATATTTTTACATGATATTGTAAATAACTAGTTTCACTAATATTAAGTAATAATTTGAGAAAAAACTTTCAAAAAATTAATATTTATTAATAATAATTTTAAACTCTTAATTTGTATTTATTATAAAATGATATATACTAAAATTAATATTTATTGTATTTCAGTAATTATTTATTGTTTTTTGTGATAAATGTATTTTCAATGATTATGTATAAATTTATTTTGTTTTGTTATTTAACAGAAAACTGTCAATAATTATTGGAGATTAAATTACTATTATTGAAATTTATAAATTTAATTTATTGTACTTATTGTATTTATTGTATTTTTTTATAACTTATTGATTAATATTTATTAGAGATTAAACTAATATTTGAGATTATACTATTTAGTGACTAAGTTAATATATTTTTAGTAATTATTGTATTTTTGTAAATATTGTAAATATTGTATTTTTTTGTTATAAATATATTTTCAATAATCGTGTATTTTTGTTATAAATTTTTAATGATTATGGAGATTAAACTATTGTTTTTTATTCGAGATAAGACTATTAATTTAGTTGAAATTATGAGTGTTCATGAGTTGGTTCAGTTCGGTTGTAGGCTATTTGGCCAACTAAATTGAGTTGGTTAGGTTGAGAAGTTGGTCAACTGAAATTGATTGACGTTTTGTGAAAACCGATCCACTCAAGTTGTATTGGTTTGGGTTGATTTTTTGGTTTGGTCAGTCGATTCAAAAGATCTAAACTTAAAAATTCAATTTAATTTTAAAAATTACAGTGTAATTATTAAAAAATAAATTTAAAAATTAGATTTATGATTTAAAACATTTTATACTAAGAAATATGGGAAATTTCCCACTTTTCTATATTAAAAAATAAAATATTAATATATATATATATATCAATGGTTAGGTCGTTCGATTTTGGTCAGTTTACAAATGACCAAAGTGAAACTAATCCAATTTGGTTGAATTGGGAAATTTTTTAACCAAAGTCGACCTAAAATACTAGAAAACCGACCAACTCTGTCGAGTTGATCGAGTTGGTCAGTTTCATTAGTTTGATGAATAAACCTAATTGAAATTAATTATCGTTATTTTTGTATTATGAAAAAATTATTAAAAGTAGTATATAAAATATGAATAATTATTAATTATTTAAAAATTTGAAAATATAAAACAATTGTATACTCCTATGTGTTTCTATTAGGGTCATTTACTAGAACACACCTTATAGTTTTACATATTTACTTAAACTACCTTATAGTTTTCATTTTACTAAAACATCCCATATATTTTACAACTTATTTACTTAATCATCTTTTTATTAAGGAGTATTTCTTTGGCCATTATGCCCATGATTTTTTATTCTAAAAATACCCTTAAGACTTTTTTGTATAGAGAACAAAATTGACCAAATGTAGCCAATAGAGTGGTTGCTCGTGTCTTATTAAGGGCAAAAATGATATTTTTATTTTTATTTTCTTTTGATTAATTTTATTTAAATGAAAATTAGGGTCAACACTGTCATTTTCCAATGTCATCAGATTGATTAAATCCATTGCAAATTATAAGTGATGTTTTAGTAAAATGCTAAATATATGATAGATTTTAGTAAACCCATGAAATTATAAGGGATATTTTAGTAAATATCCCTTTCTATTATTTAGCTTTCCCTTAATAAATCTGTCCCATTCCCCTCCTCTCTCCTTCTTCATTTACCCTTTATAGCTCTCTCATTCACTCCCTTTCTCCTTCCCTTCCCCTACCCAATCCTCCCAATAGGCCAGGTGGGAAGAAACTTTCCTTTTCAAGGTAGGTCTCTATTTGCCAACTTACTTGACCAATTAGTAAAGGTCGCAATGGTTACAAAAGATTAACCTTCTCCGTCCTTTTTTTCCCTACATCTCACAAGTCCTTTCCTTTCTCCCGTTATTTTTTGTTTTTGTCGTTATTATGCGCCAAAAGAATTATTCAATAGAATCAATACCCATGCTTTGAATTACAAACTACTGAAACTAGCAGGTGTGTTACGCCAATATTCTGATTTTTACCCTGTTTTGAAAACAGACATTGCCATGTCTGCAAGCAAGTTACACACGCATAATTCTCATGACAACAGCAGAAGCTAGGAACTTTGAGCGTGCGAAGCCAAGGAAGGAAGCAGTAGTAAAGCAGACTAGCAGAGCAAAGGGAGATAGGATTGGAAAATAACCAGATAATGCAGTTAGAATTGGATGATTTTTCAGTGGAGCTTGGATTCCCAAGCATCCCTTCCGACTTCCTACAAACTTCGATGGCTTTGTATCGCCAACAAATCGCCTTTCTCTATATCTTTAAAATATAAATCGCACTCAATCTCTAATCTCTGACAAATCCATCGGCTTCGAGGATCACTGAAAACCATTGAACTGAGATAAATCTTTTTGAGAAGGATCGTAAGAACAAAGGTATGATATGAGTGATTTCACCTAAAACACCTTCACTAAGGGCCATTTAAAATCACTTATATCATACCTGATACCTCCGTTAATCAGTTTTCCCAGGTAAGTCACTCAAAGCACATCGCCACCAAGTTTATTAATTTGCTGATTTATACTCTATCTCAGATTCCCAACGTAATTAGAATGCCTTATTTGTATTTCTGGTTGGTCATAATTTCCCCTCTGAAATTTGTCTAAGAAACGCTCTAACCCATTCGAAGTTGTTGTGTTTGCTTAAAAAAGAAAACACTGTAGAAGCTATTCGGGCAAAAGAGATGGTTTAAATGGGTTGGGTATTGGTCAAATCTCTTTTCTGTTGGATTCAGGTCCGACCCATTACTCTTAAGTGACGTGTAACCTTGAATAATTATTTATTTTATGATAATTTTGAAAAATTACAATAACTAACAATAATATAAATAATTGTTTCCACATATTTAGATAATTAACAATAAAATAAATAATTTTAAAAATTTGTTGTTATTGAATAAATTAAATAATTGTTAGTAGTATAGAATTATTGAAAATAAAATCAATAATTATCTTATGATAATTTTGAATAATTACAGTAATTATCAATAACATGAATATTTTTTTCTCAATATTATTTAGTTTATGGTAATTTAGAATAATTACAGTAATTAAATAATTGTTTTTATCATAATTAAATAGTCAATTTTCTCATAATTAAATAATTAATTATTCAAAATTATTGTTAAATTATTAAGACGAACTATTGTAATTATTTTCATTCATTAGTAATTATTAAAATTTATTAATTAATGTAGAATTATTCAACAATAACTCTCACTAATTAATTAATGTGAAATTATATTTAATTTCAATTGTTAGTATAATACAACTATTTAAAATTTAAATAAGTAATGTGAAATTTAATTTCATTTTGAAAAAATTGTTTTTATTCAATAAATTAAATAATTGTTAATATAGAATTATTGAAAATAAAATAAATAATTGTTTTATGATAATTTTGAATAATTACAGTAATTATCAATAACATAAAAATTGTTTTTCTCAAAATTATTTATTTTATGATAATTTTAGCAATTATTATATTTAGTAATATTTATTTGAAAACACCACACTCATGTAATCTAGATTAATTGATTATTTATTTAACTTAAGTGGATCTTAATTAATTGCAATTCTACATTGATGGGTAAATAATAGAGTGGATAAACACAACCTACAAAATGATACTTGGGACTTGGATAGAGATGGCAATTTTCCCCATCCCTACTAGGTACTGAGGATTGTGAGGACTGAAGTCCCCACCCCGACCCAACCTTGAATGTAATATATTAATATATTAAATATTTTTAAAATTGGGGTAGTTACTTAAAAATTTGGGGTAAAAGATGGGGTGTATGATCCCCACCTTGAATCTGACCCATTGCCATTGCTATACTTGAACCAATTGGGCCCAATTGAGAATATTATATGGCTAATATTTATCATATTTTGTTGTTTATTTTACTTTCCTTTGACAAATCCCAAGCATCGCACACAGGTCCCTTGGTATATATTAAAACAACGAAGTCTAGAATTTTTTTTCTTTTTTTTTTTATTTTTTTAATCCATGTCATTTTTGAAACTACCAATTAGAAACTTTACTTTCCCCAAAAAAAGTCTTCCTAAAATCTCTCTTTCTCTCTCTCTCTCTCCCCCACACACATGTTCCAATAACCTAAATAATCTAATATCCTAAAATTTCTCCTAAACAACCTCCCCCACTATTCCCAACTTTCTCCTAAGTTATCTCTAATTTAGTAGAGAGTTTCTCTCATAAATTATCTTTCATTCTTATTTATCTTCTCCCCCGCTTTTTATCTACATCTATCTAAAGAAATTTTGAATTAAAAAATTTAAGAATTATTTAAATATTCTAACAAAATTATATAATAACTTTAAAATATTTATTAAAATGGTAAAAAAATATAATTGATTTAATAATATTCATATTATTAATAATTATATATTTTACAAAACTCATCACGAAATTATGTCAAACAATATAAATTATGATTTCTTTGATTATTCACTCTAAATGTTATTCAAATAATAAAAATCTAACATTAAAAGATGAAATATTATTTAAATATTTCAATAACTAAATATCTTAAATAAAAAAATATTAAAATTAATATTTTAAATAGTTACTAAATAACTTTCAATTATAATAAATAGATTAAGATTTTAAATATTTAGTTAAATAAATAAATATTTTAAACAATGAAATATTTAACATAACTAGATTTTAAATAGTTAAAATAACAAAATTATGTATTAATAGTACTATAATTTTATGGATTACTAAATTCAACAAGTAATTAATATTTTAAAATTTAAATAATGATATTATTGCAGTAAATAAATAATATTGTAAATAACTAATTTCATTTATATCAATTAATAATTCTAGAGAATAACTTTCAAAAAAATTAGTGTTTATTAATAATAATTTTAAAAACTTAATCTATATTTATTATATGTTTATATATACTAAAATTAATATTTATTGTATTTTAGTAATTATTTATTGTTTTTGTGATAAATATATTTTCAATAATTATGTATAAATCTATTTTTGTTTCTTATTTAATAGAAAATTTTCAATAATTATTAGAGTTTAAACTACTCTTATTTAGATTTTTAAATTTAATTTATTGTGTATTTTTGCTATAAATTTTTAATAATTATTGGAGACTAAACTATTGTTCACGGGTTGGTTTGGTTCAGTTATAGGTTGTTTGGCCAACCAAATCGACCTGGTCAAGTTAGGCAGTTGGTCACTTAGGTTATATCGGTTTGGGTTAATTTTCGATTTGGTAAGTCGGTTCAAAAGATTTAAACTTAAAAAATTAAATTTAAAAATTAACTTTAAATTAAAAAAATACAATGGCATTATTAAAAAATAAATTTATGATATAAAATATTTTAGCCTAAGAAATATTAGAATTTTCCAACTTTCATATTTTAAAAAATATATTTAAAATATAAAATATTAATATATATCTATTATCAGGTCATTCGATTTTAGTTAGTTTGGTTAGTTGGATAGAAATGGCATGGGGCGGGGACGAGGAGCCTCTCCTTATCCCCGTCCCTGAGAAAATCCCCATCCCCACTAATGGGTACAAAGTTATCCACATCCCTGTCTCCACAGGGATCCCCATCCCTACGAGGATTCCCACCCCCCTTGATTATTTATAATGTCAACCATTATGTTTTTGTTTTTCATTTTATTTAAAAAATAATAATAAACTAATTAAAATTTACAATCCTATTAGAAAAGACTCAAACATATTCAACCATATTTTTAAAAATATGAACATATAGACATATATATATATATGTGTATATA
>NW_010729101.1:3089657-3162809 GCF_000365185.1 Nelumbo nucifera | reverse complement strand
TATATATATATATATATATATATATATATATATATATATATATATATGTATGTATATATACATATATACATATATATTAGCAGGAATCCCATGGGACAGGGATCGGGGTCCCCGCGGGCAAGGAGTGCTCTCCTCGTCACCACCGACGGGGATGAAAATTTCCCCATCTCCATCCTTACGGGAGGAAATCATCCACATCCTTGCCCCATTCGAGGCAAATCCCCATGAGGGTTAGGGAAATGGGGAAAATTGTCATCCCTATGTTTGTATTGTAAAAAAATTATTAAAAGTAGTATATAAAATATAAATGATTATTAATTATTATACATAACGATTGTATACTCTTACATGTTTCTATTACACATTCAAGAAACACAATGATGAAAAGCTTTCCTGTTGAGAGAATTTCTAGATTGGGCATGTTCACGGCAGTTCACCAATTCACGGGCATGCATTTATTTTTATTCAAAATAAATCAATGGGCAATTACTAATTTGCCCATTCTCACGGTAACATGTCCTACCCAGAAGCTCTCACAACAAAAAAAGGTTATTGACCCCAGCCAAAGTTTTTCCTTACCAAATATCAAAAAGGTGAAAAACATGTGACGGGATCTGCTCCTCACAAATGGGCGCCTCACAGCCATCGAGCATTTTTCCAATGCATGATAGGATGTGCGTATGAGACGCCTGTGAGGCGCCAGGGATAAGGAGCAGATCCGGTCTCGAAAAACATTGTTTATGCTTATTTAACTGGAAGAAACAAAAACATTACCAAACAGATTAACAAAAACATTACCATCTTGGCGTGGGTCGGAATTGGAAACATCTACGCCCCACAACGTCTCACACGCATCCCTGCCGTGCATTGAAAACATCTCTAATGAGAATACCAGTTGCGGAGATGTTTCCAATACATGGCGGAGATGTGATGTGGGACACTGTAGAGCGCAGATATGAACTCGTGCACATGTTAATCTGTTGCAAAGAATCCTGCTGCCACGTAGCCGAACCACAACTTCTTCTTCTGAAACATGTAAGGGCAAAACGTTAATTCTCTTCCGGGGCTTGTTTTCGGTTAGGTTATTTGAGTCTTCCTCCAGACTACAGTCTGACGCTCTCGTTTCGTCCATTATTCTCCCCGAACTGCATAGTCCGAAGAAGTAGAGGTCTTGTAAAGTCTGGAGGGGCAGAATCTCAACCTGTAAGCATCATTTTTGTTCTACCTTCTTCTTCTTCTTCTTCCTCTTTTGCTCATTTAATCTTCCTCTTTAATTAAAAACTCTGAAACCGCATTCCTTGTTCCTTGGGTTGAGTTGGGTTTCGAAGAACATTATGCTGTTGCATGAAGTTTTAGTTTGTTTTCCTCGTTCTCCATTAAAAGCTGTTTTTGTTCTTTCTTGTTTTGCTTTGTGAAACATGTCTGATGAAATGGACGAAATTAGGGTTTCTGAACTTGGAAGTCCCGTCGTGACCGCTGACATTGATGCGGAGGAGAACGAAAACCACAGCATTTCAGAAATATTTTCCTTCTTGAAATCGGTTTACAGGACGGCGGGTTTAGATGAAGCACGATATAAAAGCTATGGAGGTCGAGAAAAAGAGAAATTCAGAGGAGTTTAAAGAGAACGGTTCTGGGAGACCCGAGGGTGAATTAGAAAAAGAGTTGAAATTCTATCGAACAAGGTCTAGTGAGTTGGAAGAAAAGAATAGGGAGGCTGAAGATCGTTGTAGGGTTTTATTAATGGAAGTTGAGCATAAAAGGAAAGACCACGAAACTCTAAAAGACAAGTTTAGTGAGTTAGAGCTTAGAAAACTTGATGTTGAAGATAGGCTAAGGGAGCACATGAGATCTTATGACGACATCAAGGAGCGGCTTACTCGTCTGGAAGAGGATTACAAAGTAAGTTGTGAAAGAGAGAAAAGTGCAAGAGAAAGAAATATTAATTTATCGGAGGAGCTGAAGAAGATGGAGCAAGATACAAAGGAGAAACATCTTCAACTCAAGATGGAGAATATGGCCTTAGAGTCTGCTAAAAGGAGGGCTGAGAATGAGATTGAGATTTGGAAGAAGAATTTTAGAGAAGTGGAGTTGCGAGTCTCAAGGTTGGAGGAAGTGGATTCGTCTTTGAGATCTGAGGAGGCAGGAGCTGACTATGACAAAGAGGATTTAAGTAATGTAATCAAAATACAAGATGAAGAAAATGCTGGAATCAGTAATTCTCACTTGGTCAATCCGCAAACCCAAGAGAGAGAGCTAAATGATGATGGAACGATTAAATCTTTTGGCAATGAAGGGTCTATTTGCTTTTCCCCAGTTGAAGAAAATGAACATGTTCAGGTCCGAGGTATTGACAAATTCATTCAGTTTCAGTCAGATTTTTATTCTTTATCACATTTATGCTTTAATCTGTGTTGTTTTTTCCTGTACATTATATAGTCTGTAGGAGTTTATCTTAGTTTTCATGAAGAGACTTTTTTGTTCTCTTATACAAAAGATAACTTTTTGTTCTTGAGGCTCAGTTTGGAAGGAGTACAAATACAAATATGTAAAGTACAAATACATACAAAGTAATATAAAATGTATGGTTTTGTACTCTACAAATTTGTATTTGTACTCCTTCCAAACTGAGCCTGAGGATTCACATTATATGTTAATGTTACTCTGACTTTCAGTAGAAAGTAATTCACATGCATTGTCATACATGTAGGCCATGAAAGAAAATAGTAGTACAGCTTTCATTGTACCTTTCACTTTTTTTTTGGACAGCTACAGGTTCACCTTCTATTAATATGCGACTTAAGTCTTTGGTTAATGATCAGGAAGAGAAAAAAAGCATTTCTTTAGAAACTGAGGTGCAATATGGAACTCGAGTTAGAAAGCAGTTAGTGTTTGAGAGAGAAGAGAACAACAAAAAGACGCCTCCATCCATGCTTAGTAATGTCATACCCAGACTCATACCTGCATCTGGGGATGTCATTGAGATCAGTGAAAGTGATGATGAAATGGGGGCTGCTACTTTGCCTACTTCTAACATCAGAAACAGCAGAGTGACTGCTACTTCTGTTGACTGTTCTCTACGTATTCTGAACAATGAAAGGGAGAAGAAGTGCTTGATGAAGGAAACCTCAGATAAGAGAACGGGGGAAAATGAGAGCAGTAGTGAGGAGAATTTCCCATTCACTTTAGCACCCAAAAGAAAACGGGCTTCCAATATAGTTACCAGTGAGAGTGAGGGTGATGATGATGATGAAGATAAGATTCCCATTGCTAAACTTAAGATGATGAAACACCAAGAGTTAGGCTGTGAACCCTTAGATTCTCCTACTTCTGGGGTTGTCAATCCTGAAGAATCCCTAACCCCACTGAGGCGGCGTATAGTTACTTTGAGACAGTGCGAAGAAAAAAAGGGTGGGGTAGAAAGAACCTCTCTGAATAAGTTGGCAAATTGTGGTCCTAAATATCAGAATCAAATATTTGTAACTGCTGACAATGTTGAGGAGGATGAAATGGAAACTGGATCAGATAATGAGAGTGAAAGTTTGTCTGGATTTATTGTTAATAGCTCTGATGATTCAGAAAGAAAAAATGATTCTAGTGATTCAGAAGATTCAACAGATGGTGAAGCCTTTTATCAGATATTATCAAGAATCCGAAGGAACAAAAATAATAAATCAGGATGGGAATATGAGGCTGATATGCTTTCATCATTTGAAAAGGATTCTGAACTGTGTTTGAAGGCTGTTTGTGCTCTTTATCGCCAACAAACATCTGAGGAAAAGTCAGCGAAGGGTTCTCTGTATTACAATAACCGAGGGTTTAATAAGTTTGATGCTCTCAGGTATGCATTAGGAAAGTTTCTTTTATGATTATTCTATATTGACAAAAATGAGCTTTTCATAACTATAATTGAAACTCTCTACCTTGATTATAATGAAGTCTCATCTCATTTATATTTTGTATGGATACCTTGTATGGATATGTCTGCATCTTTTCCTTCTCTAGTGTGACTCAGTAATTTGTTTACTGAGCTTATTAACAATAAATATTGTTAAAGTTGTAACAATATGTGCTGTAACCAGTGTTACATGGACCAAGTGTTCATGTCAAACACTGACACTCTACGGATTCTTAAGGAGAAATTTCTTTATATGGTTTTCTCTTTCCTCTCACTTATTTGGCACAAATGGACATCTAATGTACATTATGAATTCCATCTTTTCTTATAGAATGTTTGCTGCAGGCATGAAAGCAGGGAAGGAATCATCATCATCTATGCCTTGTGTTGTCTGCATCAGTCCTGTTTTGTTCAGTGACATGTCCCTTGTTAAATTATGAGCCCTTAAATTATTTCTTACTACAACACATGTCCTTTTTGGTTTGCTGCTAGCGATTTTAGCTAGGGGTGTTCAAATTCAGATATTTAATTGAAAACCAAGCTGAATAAGTTAGTTTGTTTCGCGTTCAATTTTTTTCAAAATGTTGGTTTTTGGTTTCAGTTTGGTTTGACTGAAATTTTCAGCCGAGCCAAACCATAAATCAAACTAATATAATATACATATTAGTATATTAAATATATAATATTTTATTTAATATTTGCATCTTAAAATGTGTCCTCTGTTATGCTCCATTGCCTTTCACCTCTATTCTGTTTAACAAGGATCATGAACTAAAACCAAAGACAACTATAGTTATGCAGGCTGTGTTTGGTTTATATCAAATTTCAACATCTCATTTATGGGACCAATTGAACTGCAACAAACTAAACTGAACTGAACTCCATTTGGTTCAGTTTTGAAATCTAGTTCAATTTAGTTTGGTTATGATATTAGTTAAACCAAAAAGTCAGTTAAGTCCTTGATTCTAACCAAACCAAACTGACTGAATGTACGCCCTTACTTTTTAGCCCCTTCAACTTGTAACATATCACTTCTCTTTGGTAAAAAACATATAATTTCTCTTACGGGTGCAAGCAGGGAAGGAATCCATGGAGAAAATCAAATTTCACTTGATTCCTTGTTGAGTGGTAGTTTCATAATTTATGGATGTTTTTAATTTTGGTTAATTTCAGTTTTTTAATAGTTATTTTCTAGTTTGTTATGTCAAGATGTATTGGACATCAGGACATGCAATTGGGGATGTTGGAGTCACTGCCATCTACACTGTCTCCATTTACAAAAGACTTTGCCTGCATGTTAGCATGTTTGATCCCGTGCCTCCTAAATGGAGGGGGTGTCATCAGTGATTTAAAAGGCACACCTAGGTTCATAGGCGAAGCGCATTTCAAGGTCTGCTCCTCACCTAGTCCCAGGTGCAGTCCCTTTGAAAAGGTGCACACCTTTTGTGCCTAGGTGTGCACTTGGTGCACCTTATGCCTCAACTGAGGCATGTGCCTCAATCAAATTTTGTGCTTTTTGAGTCATGGTGGCTGGGCTGGGGGCTTCGCCCCCTCGGACCCCCAACACAAGTCCCTTGAGGCAAGCCCAAACAAATCTATGTTAGTGTCTTAAATTCTTAAAGCTGTACGAAAAATGGTTTTATAATTTTAATTATAGTTCATTATCTTTTAAAATATTCCGTGTATTAAGAAGAATAAATGAACAACATTAGAAAAAAAGGGCTTGTTTTTTGTACAGTAAGAATTTAAGACCTAGCATTAGACTTGTTTGGGTTTGCTCAAGGGGCTTGGTATAAAGGTGGCTCATAGAATTAGGAATGAAAGATGTTTAACATCATATTAGCTATTTGAAATAATGTGATTGAAAAATAAATTAAGAAATTGACAATTTGACATTCTTGGATATGTTCTATATGTTATGTTCATGTATTTTAATTTGTGCTAATGGGCTTTTTAAACTGTTTAGTTTAAAATTAAAGTTTGCATTTTTAGTTAGAACTATTTTTAATATTTTATTGATTTTTTTTTTTGTATTTTTTAATTGTGTTCCTTGCTTCAAAAAAATAAAAAAAGAGGCACATGCCTTGCCTTGTGCCTCTGGTGCAAAAACAAGCCCTTTGGGCTTTAAGACACTGGGTACTATGCAACCATCTCAACTACTGGTCATCAGCATACAAAAGATTTGGAGGTTAATTAATTGGATTTGTCAGTAGGAGGTTACACTCCAGCATAGAAATATAGAACATGTCCAGTTATTGATCTTTATAGATGCATTGAGTAGAGGTTGTGTAAAAGTTGTGGAGGATAAGGTGACAGAGAGTGGGGGATGATTAAGTAGCAATTGATCAAGCATTTAAGATATACAAGAAAGTGGTTGATAAAGAAGTAGAGGTGGGAAAGAATTAGGGTTGTTTTTCTGAGGTGGTGAAACATACCTGGAAAGTGTTTTGGAATTAGAAGTGGAGACAATGGGAAGTCCTAAATTGACATCTACAAAGCCCAATTGTCCATCTAGTAGGTCAGGGTGTTTTCATTTTAGGGTGGATGGGAAAAAAGATGGAATTTATTGAAGTATTTAGATGTCTCAAAGGTGTAATGGTCATGGTTTAAAGTATCGATACACCCAAATGTATCGGCATGGGTATATCGATACTTTTTACCCCACAGTTTTTATTTTTGTTTTTTTTTTCAAAATTTCATTTTTATACATATTTTTACATTCTTAATCAATAGAAGGATTGGTTTCCTGAAAACACCTTTAAATAAGTGTATCGGAAACCCAATGATACGATAAGATACATGCGATACTTTGGACCTTGGTAATGATAGGGATATACTGAATTGGTAAAGAACTAAGAGGGCTGAAAAGGATTGTAGGTTGGGGGTTTATTTTGCATTTGTAAAGAACTAAGAGTGGGCTGCCATTTTGTGGGATGATTTATGTCTTTTGTTTGAGAGTGGGTGGAAGTCTTCTGAAGGATGATGTTATTGGTTGTTAGGGTGGTTGTTGGTAGGGGTTTTGTTTGTATTTTGAGGTTGTGGGTCTTGTTGAGAGGAGTAGGTGTTGCTAAGGATGTGTTTGAATGCGGTGTAAATACCCGACTGGAGGAGTTCTGCATTCATTGGTTTAAAAAAGTGGTGATTATTGATGTAAAGATTTACATCGTTTTTATGAGAGATAAATTTCCCTCAATAACCGATGTAAAACTCGACCTGGTATTTACATTGATTTTTGGCGGTCATTTACGTTTCATCCAAACTGCTACAAAAACGGACTGCAGTGTAAAATAACACCGGTCTGGTATTTACACCGCAAAAAAAATGCAGCCTAAGGTGTTAGAGCAAGGGCCAAGGATTTATTTTAGTTGGGTGTGCCGCTTGATTCCTTGTCACCTAAGATTGTATCTTTCATCTTTTGTTCAGTTTTCTTTTTATGAAATTTTTATGTACCATCAGAAGCTCACAGTCTGATTGCAACATGCTACATTTTTTCTTTTTATATTTTGCCAAAATACAAAGCGCACAAGAACATGGAATATGTACAACCGTGGTTATTGGCATGTGGTATGCCTACTTTGATTAGATAATTTTGTGTATATGTAGTCTGTACCACTTTCCAAGATTTGGGAGCTTGCTGTCTCTCACGCCTCGTGTTCTTATCAGAATAAGATACCTGTGAACATGTCCTATATCATTGATGTTCTGTTACTTACAAAATTTTAAAACTGTGAGCCATTTTTACTTGGCTTAATTGTTTTGAAATTTTTCTTTTCTATTTTGGTTATAAAAGAGAATAAAATGTACTGAATTTCACTAAAGCAGTGAGCAACTGTTCTGGTGTAGTAAGTCCAGCACCTTTTCCTGCATTACTTAATGAAGTTGATAGTTTTCTTCCAAGTTGTTTCATTTATGTATTACACTTGCACCTTTTGGTTCATAGAGGGACCCGCAATCTAGCAACTTTTCCCAAGTCTCTTGAGATAAGTCCCATCATAACCAGATCAACCTCTATCTGCAGCCCAACCTATGGTACAAAATTACAAATAGGAGATTAGAAGTTTAATCCTCCCATTTCTCATTCAGGGCTTTTATAATAGTCTGGATCTGCTAGCAACAAACAATGCTAGGTACGTAACAGTTTTGTGCAACCTGTCAACAGTTGTGCTCAATTGCATTTTCTCTTGTGTTGAGGTCCTCGAGGAGAGGTGGCATAAAACTATGATGTGCCTAGTATTCCGCTACTGTTAGATCTGGAGTCCAATGTATATGTAAATTCAGTGGTTATTGAATGTAGCTTTGTTTTATCCGTTTATGTACGTTTCCATCCTTGAACATTTCTTTCTAGGGGCACCACATTGGCTGAATTTCTTACAGATGGGGACCCACGTGGAGATCTGAAGAAGTCCGTTGAGGAATTGGAGAGGTTTGATCCTAGAGCACTCGAAGAATGCAAAAGACTGGCTGCTAAATACTCCAAACAGTTATTCAACATTTACCAGAACAAGGAGGACCCTTTATTTCTCCCTTCCTAATAGGACTGGTTGTGAATCCTGATCAGATAGGGCAGAGTTTAGACATTCTGGTTTTCCTTAAAGTAAATAGAGTAGGATAGAGTGTTTGTAGTGTGCTTCAGTTCTTTGTTAATGTTATACAGGAGTTCAGAGAGAGGCTTGTTTTATTTGCTAATACGATCACTGCTATTAACAGCAATGGCATCCACCATTGTGGTAGCTCTTTATCCTCTTGTAGAATCATATAACCGATGGATAGGTCCGTTTGATCATACCGGAGGGCTTCTTGTTCTTTGCGTCAAGCTAAAATCCCACCACAATAAAGTTGGAAATGAAAATCCCCTAGCCCATGAAGGTATGCCGCTGGATCCAGAATTGATGGGAGACAGATTCCATGTTCGCCCCTTTCTTGGTTTATTTCCTGATCCAGGAATTTTATATTTGGTGGCATAGTCTGTGGTTGTAGATCACTGATTTTTTAATTTTTTATTCTTTTTAGGTTCAACTATGATACCGGGAAGGCGTGATATTGAAAATTCCTGTGATCAATCAACCGGTATTATAAAGACATGGTTCAAGGTATCGATACGTATCGGTTGATATGTATTATTCCGGGACCCCTCCAATATGCCTCTATAGTGGGTGTATCAGGGGTCTGACCGGTTCAGGGGTTAGAGGAGTCTTAAATCGGTCTCCATGAATCGGTTTAAAAAAAAAATAAAAAAAAGTAAAAAGAAAAACAGTATTGATTCGCCCAATATGCCCCCATCGGTGTATTGGGCGTATCAATATTTTGAACCTTACATAAAGGTGAACCAATCAGGTGGTATTTGATTGATCATAGGTTCTTTTTTTTTCTTCTTTTTTTTATAAAGGAATATACTTCATGAGGGTTTTACAAGTCGGGGGTAGTTCGTCCCCATAAATCACTCGGACAGATAAGGCTAAAAGATCCAACTAGAATTAATGGAAGGAGGATCCTTGTGTCCAACATTACCCAGCCAATGTGCCGCCACATTTGCTACAGGTAAGGCGTACGAATAATGCATATTCACCTCAAGACTTGTGCAAATATCATGGCACATTCCAATAATTGTTTCATTCCCCATAAGATTATTCATGACCAGCTCCGAATCATTGTTGCACTTTTAAACCTTCAGGCCGGTTGATGACCTTCTAATTCGAGTAGAGTGGCATAAAAAGAGAGAATCAATGTAAAACTCTATTGTTAGTTTGCATTTGTACGCATTTGTTTTCGGTGTAAATATGAATTGGTGTAAAATTCTGCATTCAGTCCGTATTTTTACACGTTTGTTTTCAATACAAGGTTTACAGTCCACTAAAATTTTAAACTTATCAATTGAATTTTACATCGATGCATTTTCCACCGAAAACAAATGCCAGCCATAATAATTTTATAAAACCTCTTGTTGGTGTGGGTGGCTTTGATTGCAGATGAGAAGTGGAGGGATCTCAATGTGGAATTCAGTTTGGCCAATTTCTAGTCCCTCAGCATGGACCACCTTGCCAAGTTTTGAAACAAACCCAGAAGCATATAAGACAAAAGGGGTGTGTAATTTAACTCTGAAGATGATCACATTCCAAAACCACATCCACCAGAAGGTGGGTTGTAGCTTCCACAGCTTCCATGAGATGGGGTTGGTGTACTTCCTGTAGAGCCGCCACTTGAACCGTGTGATGTGATAGTGTTCCTTGAGAAGAGGTCCTGTGAGAAGCTGCATCCCAATGTGGAAAGCAACATTAGGGGGTGTAGGACCTCATATTATCCATTACAAGTGCGACCAGAAGAGTGGAAGCAACTTGGGTTTGTATATAAAGAAGGTTTTGAGTCTTATGACTTCTACTCAACCACATTTGATAGCTGATGCATAACGATGCCAAGCAAGAAGCAGAAGGAAAAACTAGAAAAAGCAATTCTGCAACGCAGGCGGGCTATGCAGTACCTATATGGGCTTGTTCGTTTTGTGTCATCCGGATAAGGTGTTTTTCTAGGCTTGGCCAAGGATTATTTAAGTGAATCATGAGAAACAACGTGAGTGGATTTTTGGCAGGTGGATAAATAATTTACCCACGCTTTAGGTTTTAGAAAAAAAATTATCATGGACCCCATTGTAGTGGCAGACGTACATGGGATTATTGCATTTTCATGAAAATCACATACTTATCCCCCATTTTTACGCAAAATGAACATGACCTATATGTCTTTTTGCATTACATAAACGTCACACATAACAAACACATACAAATGAGATCAAGGATTTAGAGATAAGAAATCTCCCATGGATTAATGTATGGGAAAATTTATAAAACCAAAACCAAGACGTTTAAGGGGGCTATTTAGTTTAGTTGGCATTTATTTAATAAATGTTTGTACAATATTTATTTTGAAAAACGAAAAAAATGATTGAAAAACATTTTTTGATATTTTTTAGCAACAAGCACCATTAAGTGCATTACATAAGCTGAATACTGAAAAAATACCTTAGTGTTGGGGGGAAATATTAAAGGACAGATTCTCCAACATATGACTCTCACACAAATCGAAACAATCAAATAGTATTTCAAATTCTATTGGAGGAAATGCCTATGTGGCACCAAGCTTGTACTGTTTTCTATATAAACGTCAACAGAACCAAAAATCATATAAACAACAAGATGGTGTTTGGTTCTATGATTGTTTATTTGAAAATTGACACCAATCCATCACCACTTAGGCAATTATTTCAAAATGCTATTTGATAAGATTGTTTATTAAATAAACATTTTCTCAATTTGTGTGAAAGGTAACCATTGGAAAAACAACATTTTTAATGTTTTCCCCAACACTTAGCCATTTATTTATTATTGAGCTTATGTGGCACCTAATGGTGTCTATATGTCAAAAACTCCCCTGAATTTTCCAACAATCATATACACCTCTCTTGAGTTTTGATCTTAACAAATACTGCCCCAATAATTTAGAAAATATGTACAAACACATCTCTTCTATAGGTTTTCAGGGGAAAAAAGTTAACACGATGCTTTGATTATTTTAAAATGCCATACTTACCCTTAACTTTGTCTTCTCTTTATTTTATTTTTCCACCCGGAACTTCATGCCAAAGGCAATAAAGAAAGACGATCTCAGGAAAAAAAATCTACCTCTAAGGTCTTCACTTTTAGTGGTGGACTGAAAACAACTTAATAGGTGATGACTGATGAGGTGGGTTTGGTTTAAGATAGAAGAAGGCGAATAGGGGAAGGGTTGGAGTCTCTGTCAAATTGCCCTTGTGACTCCTTTGTCCTCTTCTTAGAATTTCTCTCAATGGAAACTTTCTCGCCCAACTTTTTCTCTTATAAATTCATGTCAACCCATTCATACTTCCTCAGCTTTCTTAGCCTTTCTACCTACTCTCATGTTCTTCTCTCAAGACTCGTCAATTCACTATAACACTCTTAGATGTTGTACTTCAATTCTTTAAAGGCTTATCAGATCTGTTGGGTCTTACAACTTTTGCTTTATTGATCTTGAGGGGGCATTCTTTTTTCAGATTTTGAGAGGGGGAAAGATGGTCAATGGGATTTTGGTTCTCATTGACCAAGAAACACATATTCTTTTTTTTTTTTTCAGATTTATGTGGGGGCCAAGGAAGTTTATTTTCTTGGGTATCATTTACTCGGGTAAGTGATACCTATCTCATAGGTGGGTAAATAATTTTCCCACCTGGGGGGAAGGTTGTCAACACTTGAATGGGACAAAAATGCCCCTTTTAATAATGATTTTTTATGATTAAAATGGTCATTGTCTTATTTACCTTGGAAATAAAAGAACATGAATAAATGCACTTACCCGGGTAAATGCATTTACCCAAGTAAGTAACTTACCGAAAAGCGAACGGGACCTGAGTTTGCTCTTATTGGAAACTTTTTGGACATTAAGAGGGGGGGAGAAGGCGATGGGAGAAACCCTGAGAATGGGAATGCATGAATGTGTTAGTAAAGCCATGAAAATTCCATTTGCATTTGAAGAGAATATTTTGGCAATAGTTAGGGATGACAAGCCATCCTTCTTGGCAACACCCATTTCAAACTGATATCATTGCGTTCCAAGTTGCCAAACATGGCTTTTCAATGATTTTTAGGCTGTATATGGCATTCCTTATTTTAAGGGCTTATCTCTTTTTTGCAATTAAAATGCTCCTATGAATACTAAGTTTTTAACTGCAAAAAGAAAATAAGTCCTTAAAATAAGAAATGCCAAATACAGCCTTAAAAACCCGGCCTTTTTGCACTTTCTATGCTTCCGTACTTGGAATACATGTTACAAGGGTTGTTCCAATAAATTCTTCCACTTATAATAGATTGTTTTTAAGAATGTGTATATGTATTCTCCTCCCAAACTACAAGGATCCGAACTAGGAACAGCCTGATTACAGTGGTCATGGTGATTAAATTTGGACTGTATCGAAACGTCTTTATATGGAATAACAGTTCCATGGCATCACTTGACCTTCCAACATGTACACAACAAGAAATAATTGAACTACAATGGATCAATGGCCTTTCACACAAGTTAAGACATACAGAAAAGAGCAACATCTATGTCATCAAACTTGCTACACTTGCATATGAGTGCATTTGTCACCATAGGATCATAACACATCTCATTTTTAATTCCTTAGCTGTGGAAATGCAATCCCAACTCGAACATAAGAATGATTAGCGAATCTGTCTATGGCAATTGAATTTGCACTCTTGTCTAACTTCTGCATCTCTGTTAAACAAATCATTACTTCAGCAAAACTTAAAATGATTGTTGTTTCAAAAAGGAATCTTGTTGTCTATCGTCTACAGCTTTGCATAGGTGCAAGTTAGTGATGTAATAATAGATGCATTAGTGTCAAGTCTACTTTTAATGGCAAAAGGAATAGGTGGAATTCAGATGAGCATTTGTTGGTAGAAGACAAGATATTCTCCTTCAAAATAACTAGTTAGATCGTATATAACACTCATTGTATTCCATGAAATAGAAGAGAATCAATTAGGCCATACTGAGAAAGCCAAGTAACCGGGAAGAAAACTAGTAAGTTACCAATTACCAAGTGGAGAGCTAGCATAAACAGAGAGATCCAAGAGTAAAGCCAGTGAGCTTTGTTCTATTTTCTTATCACAAAAATGATGATACTTGGTTTGGAAAGCTTGTATTTCAAGTTTTGATTTGGTTTCTGTTTATATGTGTATGAACGATTTAACCTTGTTGGTGAGGTTATGGAGGACAACAAAAGACCTATAATTCTACAACCATAGAGGAAAAGTCTAGGAGAAGGGTTATCCCTCATTGGAAAGGAAAGTTGGAATTTTAAAACTGACCAGTCCAGGTCAGAATTTTTTAGCCCCACCGTACAGGGGATGAATCCTGGCCGTGGATTGATGCTAAATCCACGGCCAGGATGTGGTTTATAGGGGGACTACTAGTAGACTATGGGGGGTTGTAATTCATAATTCTGCATTGAGCTAAGTGTACTTAATCGATTTTAAATTGGTTGATATCTCGAGGACAATAAGGCAATTTTGTAATTTATAGGGGTTCTCACGGTTCGGTTAACTGAACCGTGGGGCAATTTTTGGAACCGAACCGATACTACCGGTTTTTTGAAAACCGGTAACTGGAACCATACCGAAGCCAGTCAGTTAACTGGTTGACCGGTTTGCTTAACCATCGGTTCAGTTCATCGGTTTTTCGATTTTTTTATTTTTACAATATTTATTATAAAAATATATAATAAAAAATTATAAATGTATATAAAATATTATATTTTAAATTATAAATAATATATAATATTATATATATAATGCATATTTATTAATTTATCAAATATAAAATATATAGAAATATATATATACCGGTCAGTTTAGTTAACTGCCAGTATTCTATATTGGTTAATCGAAACCGAACCAGTACCTTCAGTTTTTTTAAAACACTGAATTGAAACTGAATTGACCGGTTTGGTTAACCGATTTTTCAACTTGGTTTCAGTCGATTTTTCAGTTTTTTTGCTCACCCCTAGTAATTTAAACGTTACAACCACTGAAAAAGTAAAGGGAGGTATTTGTATGGATGTACCTTTCTAAGTAAAAGGAAGGTTTTTGTTAGTGCCAAATCATAGAGGAGGATTATATATTTGTTAAAATATTCAGGGGATTTTATATTTTACCTTAAAAAAATGGCCATGGTACCAGGGGTGGCAAATGGATGGGTTGGGTGTGGGTTGAGTACCAACCCACCCATATTGACCCACTAATCCATTTGCCGCCCATGTTAGTGGGTCAAAGTGGGTCACACCCATTCAACCCTCTAACTCAAATTAGACCCATTTTTTCTCTATTCTAATTGCATAAAAACATAACATTATATTTCCATTAAAAAACAAAAAAAAATTAATTTTTTTCAAATATAAAAAACATCAGAAATTGAAGAAAAAAACTTAGGGAATAATAAAAAAATTAAATAAAAGTATAAAAGAGAAGTTGTGAAAAACATAAAAAAGTTGCACAAAACATAGGAAAATTGTAAGAAGTTTTAGGAAAATTCAGAAAAATGCAAAAGTTTTGCAAAAAAATAAATAAAGAAAGAAAAATGGAATTTGCATAAAAACAAGAAAAAATATAGAAATTGTAGAAAATACATTAAATGATAAAAAATATTGCAGAAAACACATAAAATTATAAAAAATGAAAACATATATATATATATATATATATATATATATATATATAAGCCAAAAGTAAGAAATTGCATAAAATACATAAAAATGGTAAAAAAAATCAAAAGAAAATTATATATTTCAGCTAATGCCAAAAATACAGAAAATGATAAAAATTTAATATATATAACCAAAAAAGTAAAAAATCATAGAAAATACATTGAATGATAAAAAAATATGCATAAAACAAATCAAATGATAAAAAAATTCCAAAAATATATATTTAAACCAAAATAAGAAAAAGGAAAATTCTGGAGAAAAAGCTTAAATGCAGAAAATAATTGAACATTGTAGAAAATTATAGAAAATGAAAATTGTAAAAATTTACAAAAAAAAGCAAAAATACAGAAATTTTTGCTAAAGAATGTAGAAAATGCAAAATTGGGAGGTTGCTTTTTGAACGTGTGAGGTGAAACCCCGTTGTTGTAAGACATAATGTACAAAATTTTGGAGCTTGAATCATTAATCTCCCACATAAATTTGTAGTTCATTACCAATGTATAAAAATACAAGATTATAGTTTAGTTGATCCTATATGACTCATAGGATGTCTCATGGTGTTGGCTCCACCGTTAAACCGGGAATATCAACATTTACACAGAAAAGAAGGATTGGAAATCCAAGGAATTTTATCCAAAAGAGAAGATATAATTAACTTGTAAGATAATTAGATAACTAGATACTCATATCATGGTTCTTATCATTAATTTCATTCAAGAAGTGAAACTTGGGGAGAAGATGAAGAGGATCTTTTTGCTTTTTTGGTTCTTATCCAACCTGAAGAACCATGTGTCAGATGATACAATGGCAATGACCACGCAATAGTTGTAGATCTGGAAATTTGGATCTTGAGTCTATTATCAAGGCTATCAAAGCTTTTTGATGAGGGCGGATTTGACCTTTCAATGACATCATGACAGATGGCATCTTGAAACAGCTGGACGACACCTAGACACCATCTAGGCGATGACTTCCCCTAGCCAAAGTGATGGAATTCCAAAACGCGATCCGACTTTGCCATCGACCTGGCGACCTGCTTCCTCTGTTGACCTAGCAACCTCGAGCACAACTTAGGCCAGTTATTAACACCTCATCTAGGGCCGACCTGTAGCACCTTGTCACCAACCAAAGTGACCTCGACGCGAGGAGCGACCTCCCTTGAGGGCTTGTTGTCTTGACTGAGGTCTATGTGGCTACCTGCGAGACGTGCTTGCTGACCAATTCTGCATGCACAACCCGTCACTACCGGGTCTCTTGAAAGTTGGCCCCCTATACCGAATGTTCCGGAGGAGACCGAGCAAGGCACAATGGCTGGTCTACGTGTACGGCTACCTCCGTGGACTTCGGACCGGTTGGGCACGACCTCCCTGAGATCTCGAACATGATGCACGAAGCCCACGCCAAGCAACACCTATATAAAGACCTGACTTCCAACCTGACAAGGTAAGAGAGAAAAAATGCACAATTTAGCTCTCATAGCTCTCTCACATTTAGCTCTCTTAAAAAATCTTTGATTCACTGACTTAAGCATCAGAATGCCCACCCCGGGTAAAGCAACTCGGGCACTCTAGCACTGTCTCTTTATAGGTCGACCCGATGAACTAGCTAGCTCGGCATCTGAGCCACCTTCCAACAGGGAACTGCAACAAAAAACTAAGTTCTCACCTTCTATAAAGTTAAATTCTCACTTCAAGATTGCTAAGTTTTCATCTTCTAATTTCCGGTTTCATCAACCCAATGATACTTTTGAGCAGCACCAACATCAAGAACAAGAATCAATCATTGGGGGGCAAGAGCATCTGTGATGAACCTTGAGAACCCCCTTGTGACAACCAATAGCATCCATGCCGAACTCAGCACTCCCAGTACCCAAGATAAACACTCTGCCACCTTATGTGAATGCTCCACTCTCCGCGGTAGAGCCATCAGCGGTTCCCACTGGGATTGAAGCGTGGCAATTTTATGAGCTGAAGCATGGATCTCCAAATGCGGGCACGGGACTAGAAGTTTGGTGCATTCATACCGCCGTAGAATAAACAACAACAAAATGATCTTGACAACTAGTAGTCCGGTGATAGGCACCTCGGAGTGAGACCACCCTCGCAGGTCGAGCCCTTCGTGGTTCCCGCGGGAGTTGATGGCCAATAGACTATGGAGAAGCCCTGCTGACCTCAACTCATTCTACGTTTATTCTCAACAATAGTAAGCTCGGACGAAGCCTCATCATCTCTGTTTCGTGAGGTTGCCTCTACTGGTCGAGCCCTTTGTGGCTCCCGCGGGAGTTGGCAACCAACGGACGGATGCCCTTGCAGGTCGAGCCTTCCAAGGTTCTCGTGTGAGCTGGCGACCTATAGTTAGTAGAGCTGCCCCCGCAGGTTGAGCTCCCTGTGGCTTTAGTATGAGTAGACGACCAACGAGCTGATGTAGTGCAGTCATGGCACCGAACTATTGGCCAATACTGACAACAACATACGTATCAACAACCATTACAAGGGGAGCATAACATGAACGACTAGCTCGGGCAAGTTTCAGTGATCTGGCCCAAATTGTCTCCCAGCCTGAACTGCGAAGCCTCACTACTGATCGAGCTTTATATGGCTTCTGTGAGAGTTGGAAGCGAATTGGATGTGGAACCGACCTCACAGGTTGAACCCTTCGTGGTTCCCGTGAAAGTAGGGCGACCCACAGACAGTAGAGCCATCCCCTCTAGGTGAGCCTCCCATGACTCCGATAGGAGTAGGCGACCAACAGTTCTAGGAGAAGGTGTAGTACATGTACGCCATGATCTCGTGATCACCTACCCGAGGAAGTAATTCCTAAGTGACAACATAGAAGCAACCACCTTTAAAGCTACAACAAAATGACTATCCACCTTAGCGACCTGGTTAAACTGAGCTCTAAGGGAAAGCCATACTATTTTTAGCTAAGGCTCCCTCAAGCCGACCTCGAAGCACATCGGCAATAAGAAGACCGACCTTAGAAGGACAGCCCACCCGTTTATCTAGCTCGGCAGCACGCCTCAATCGATCTCAAAGGACGCCAGTATCTCACCACAAAAAAAAAAGAAAAAAAAGAAGGAAAGAGAAATGGAGGAAAGGAAGACTAGTTCGCTTTCAGCACCGTGGTAGAAATGCAAACTTGGCCGATTTCTTCACAATCAACCTCCACCTCGGTTTTAGGCTCCACATCGACCTTGTCGGCTACTCCTTCGAGAGCTGGCTTGAGGGATATTGCATCAAAGTCTACCTGAGTGGAGCAACCTGATGAGGCAGTCACACAGTTAGAACCCTCTCTTGAGGACGGCATGATGAGCTTCGCTCTTGAGGTACTGAGTCAGATTGCAGAACCCCTTGATGGTTGCATCCCTGATAAGGTACATGTCCTCGGGGTACCTGCTCTACCTCTCCTTAAGCGGATGAATTCGCTCTTGTGCCCCGATAATCAAAACGACAAGGTGTTGCGTAAGGTTGCATTCAAACACTTGGACTCTTTCGACCTTATGAGCAAATTGGACTAACGCCAACGACTATGAGCTCATCAAATAGTCGTTCCGGGCCAAAGGAACAATCTACTCCCTTCACCGAGCTGCCCTCAACTCGGGAGTGGGGGGCAATTGATGAGGGTGGATTTGGCCCTCCAATGACCTCATGACAAATGGCATCTTGAAACAACTGGATGACATCCAGACACCACCTAGGCGATGACTTGCCCTAGCCAAATTTGCCATCGACCTGGCGACCTGCCTCCTCCGCCGACCTAGCAACCTCGACCACAACTTAGGCCGACTAACAGCACCTCGTCCAGGGCTGACCTGTAGCACCTCGATGTGAGGAGTGACCTCCCTCGAGGGCTTGCCGACCTGATTGAGATCCAGGTGGCAACCTATGAGACGTGCTCGTCGACAAATTTTGCATGCACAACCCGTCACTATCGGGTCTCTCGGAAGTCGGCCCCCATACCGAATGTTCCAGAGGAGACTAAGCAAGGCGCAAAGACTGGTCTACGTGTACAACTACCTCTGTGGACTTTGGACCGATTGGGCATGACCTCCTTGAGATCTTGGACACGATGCGTGAAGCCCACGCCAAGCAACGCCTATATATAGGCCTCACCTCCAACTGACAAGGTAAGAGAGGAAAGATGCACAATTTAGCTCTCACATCTCTCTCACATTTAGCTCTCTTAAAAAATCTCTAATTCGCCGACTTAAGCATTAGAGTGCCCACCCTGGGTAAAGCAACCCAGGCACTTTGACATTGTCCCTTTACAGGTCGACCTGACAAACTAGCCAGCTTGGCATCCGAGCCACCTTTCAGCAGGGAACCATTGAAAAGCCCATCATCACTTTTCAAAAGTAGCCAAGGAAGTGATCCTGTCACTCACTCACTCACTCTCGTTAGATCCAAGAGCAGCGGCTAGAGATTGGAGATCTGTAACTTGATTAGCTATTTAATGGGGATTTCTCTGGAAACTGCCGTTGCAAACTTGATTTGCAACATGATCTGTAACTCGTAAGCCAAAGTCAACAACGACACCCATTACAAATATAAATGCATGGTCGGAGGCAACATCTCTACTTACTAGAGAAGGGTTGGAGACGAAGAGATGAAGGCAGAAGAGTGGAGACAGAGAGGGTGGAGGCAGAGAGGGTGAGGCAGAGGGTTCGGTTTTTTGATTTTCAAACCCTAAGGCCTAAACAAGAAGTGGGACTGTGGGGTAATCCATGCTTACCCATGACCCACCCTACCCAACCCTTTTTCACTTGACCCTAATGGGTTATTTGACCTATCATCCATCTTGACCCACTACTCAAATGGGTGGGTTGGATGGGTCAGATGGGTTAGGGTCAAAATTGCTAGCCAAGCAAACTTTCAAACCAGACTTCAGACTTCGGCAAAATAAGGACATATGGAGTCCAAATTTGCTCCTCACATAGCACTCCTCTCAAGTCACAAAGCATCCCAACCACATGTTGGGAGCATCTCCCTCACTTTGTATTGTTATTCAAAGTCTTGGCCACACATCAAGAATATTTTTCTTCACACTGACCTCATAGCTTGTCTTGGCCACACATCAAGAATATTTTCTGTACTTGTATTTATTATTGATGGGAAGATATTTCCCATACATGTTAGGATATGGCTGTGAGGCATTTTCTATGAGGAACAAATTCCTATTCACGTCTACTGGTGTCACAATAGATATTAAAAGAGTTCCCCAACCTCGTGTCTGTATTCTGAAATGTATCCTTGCATCGTTCCCAGTTAGATCAAACCCTAACCTCTGCATCTTACCTTGCAACCTCTCCTCTCAATTACCTAGGCGGTCTCATTGGGTTCACTTTTGCCTAGCCTCACCACAGTGCTCATAGTGAATTATTTCTCTACAAACCTCCCGTTCTATTGTTTTTCACGTGAGCTATCACCTCCAATGGAATCAAAAGAAAATGGTAAAGCAGTGATTTCCACAAAAGAATCAATGCAGCCACATGAGAACATTGAAGAGCAATTCACTCTAGCAGTTACCATGGGGGAGGAAAAGTCACTACCCTCTTTTGACCCTATCGAAGAGGCCATTAAAATAATTGAACTAACTTTAAAGGATCGAATCTTCCCACGCCAATAGGTGCCTGAAGAAGCTCTGGTAAATCATGTCAAAAACTTTTGGAATATCCACCTCCATCCAAGTGAAGTTCATTGAAGGAGCTAGCATTGAATTCCCTTTCCAAGAGGAAAAAGACAGGATGAATGCCTTAGAAGGCGGATCATGGTTCTTCCGTACTAGCTAGATCCTCCTCGAAGAATGGAAGGACTCATACATAGGAACAATAGAAAAAGTTCGAAAGCAAAATGTCTGGTTGCAGATCCACATGGTCCCAAAAGGCATGGTGGAAGACAATTCCATTTGCTTTCTGACATGTTACGCAGGTCTTATTGTTCCAGACCAGCCAAAAATCAACACAGGTCAGCTCGAAAGGGGTCTTTTTTGAGGAAAAGAATAATAGTGGACCTTTAACAACCACTATATCTAGGGAGATTCATTCTCTATCAAGGTAAACCAATATGGCTAAGATACTGCTATGAACAACTCCCCCGCTTCTGCGTAAAATGTGGGTTAGTTGGACATGTCTGGACAAATCGCAAATGCCTAAACTCCTCCATCCCAGACCAAAAAAAAAAAAAATTCTTAGAAGAAAGAACCACCGATAACCTGGCGAATGGCTTTCGAGCGGAGTACAGATCAGACAAGCCGTTTAATCTTCTTGTTTACAAAACAATTGCTACAACATCACCTCCTTGCATAATTAGGCACAATGACTTCGGATTAAATGAAGACAGTGAAGAGGACACCGGTAATCACAAATTACGATGCATCGTGAAGGGAAACCAATCAGTGTGGACATCGGCAACGAAGAATCCTGAACGTGCCTCACACAAACTCAACCCACCGAGTCAACTCGGCATGCATAGGAGTGCAAGCAACTGGCGACAATTGTTCAACATCAACCGCCACATAGCCCACATGCAGCAGCAATGCAATGTCATGCATGGCTCAGAAACTCAAGAAGCACTTCACCTGGACCAATGGCCAACAAGGAACGTCAAAAGTCTTGGAAAGACTAGATCATGTACTAGCCAGAACTCAATGGTTGGATCTCTGCCCAAATTCCATACTCCATCACCTTCCCATCCTATCCTCTGATCATGGCCCCATCAAACTTCTTTTTCAAACTAATGCCATTAGAAGGAAGACCCAATTCCACTTTCTCCCTTTCTGGATAGAACATAAAGACTGTCAGGACATTATCACATCTGTTTGGGATAACCTAATACATGGATTACCTTACCACCAAATCAGCACAAAGCTCAAAATATGTAAAAATGAATTGAGGTCTGGAATAGAAACACCTATGGCCTCATTCAAAATCATATCAAAAACATCATAAACTACATCTCTCAAATTCAATTGTCCCACATGGACCACTCTCACTCCAGCTCTTGCCAATTGGAGAACCTCAAAAAGCAACACCATCACTGGTTGGAGAAGGAAGAACAACTATGGAGGTTGAAGTCCCGTGAAGTCTGGCTGAAAGAAGGGGACAAAAATACCAACTTTTTCCATCATATGGAAAATAAGAAGAATGCAAAGAATGACATCTCTTGGATGAAAGATGGGAATGGGAACTGGGTCACTTCAACAACTGAAATAGCCAAACTATTCAAGGAACACATGTCAAGCTTAGGAGATTCCTCAGAAAACCAGTCAAGTTTTTCTCTTCTCAACCTTTCACTCCCTTAGCTGAACCCACAGCAAATAGAGGATCTTCTAACTCCACCATGTATTGAAGAATTGCATAATGTCATTCACCAAATGCATCCCCACAAAGCCCCAGGTCCATATGGTTTTACTGCTTATTTCTACCAACACTATTGGAACCTACTGTGTGATGACATATTCCAGTTGGTAACTCACTTCTTCGAATCAGAACACCTTCCAAGAGAATTGAACAATACCAACATAATTTTCATCCCCAAGTTTGTTGTAGCTTCAGTTCCATCAGATCTTGTTCAACATTGGAATGGAAGTATTCACTGCTCTCCTCCAATCGGCTTCTCACAATGGTTTACTTGAGGGGGTAAGAATCTGTAAAAATGGATCTCCCATCACCCATCTGATGTTTGGAGATGACTGCATCCTCTTCTGTAAAGTAGAAATGAACCAGATAAAGGTTCTTAGTCGGATCATTTAGCAATTCGAAGAGATTTCATGCCAAAGAGTGAATTACTCAAAATCTCAAATCTTGTTCAATAGTTCAGTCTCGCGACAACATAGGAAGATCATTTCACATGTTCTCAAAGTAAAGAACTCAATGGTAGGATTAAAATACTTGGGCACTAGAGTTCATCAACAAAACAAGCACCACCTGTCGCCCCAAGATGTAGTCAACAAAATAAGTGCAAGAACAAACTCATGGAGTTCAAAACTTCTGTCACAAGCTGGAAGGACCACCCTTGTAAAATCAGTCATCCAGGCAATCTCAACATGCTCCATGATGTCTACAGTTTCCCCAAATAAAGTCCATGACAAACTGGAAAAACTGTCTAGAGACTTCTAGTGGCAAGGAGATCAGGGCAAACAAAAGAAGCACACTATAACATGGAGGAAATTATTGTATCCAAAAGGAATGGGAGGCCTAGGTTTCCGTCATTGGTCTTCAATGAACCAAGCACTCTTTAGGAAACAAATCTGGAGATTGCAACAATCACCTAGTTCACTTTGGAGTAAAGCAATAAAAGAAAAATATTTTCCCAGTGGTGACTTATTCTCAGCTAAAAAGAAGAAATCTAGTTCGTTGTGGTGGAAACAGGCCCACAAACTTCTACCCTCTCTGAAAACAAACTCACTTTGTTTGATCAAGGATGGTCAATCCATATCGTTTTTCAGAGACCCTTGGGTTTGTTAGACAGTTATGCCCTTAGCTCCAATCAGATTGATGTATCTTTTGACATTTATTGTAAATGAATAAAGTACATAATTGATTCATGTCATTGTGATGTGTTTTTGTTAATACCCTCAAACAGGACACTTATGAGACTCGTGTTAGTTTAGAATCTTCACAGCCGTTGGATAGATCTAGGGAGATTTATCCTGCCAAGGCTGACACTGATGTGCCGCCAAGTTGGTTGGGGTGGCTTATCTCAGCTGCTAGGGTGAGACCTGAGGTACATGTAGTGTGGGTTTTCTTGAAACCTTGAACCGGACTGAATTCCATTATTTCCCTGGACCTTTGAGATAGATGGGCAAAATTGGAATGCTACACCTAACCCCTAGACTCGATTATGGTACTGCACTAGGTGTTGGATTGGGATGTCTTTGATATGACAATCAGTGAGATCCTTAGAGGGGGTCAAAACTTGGGTATGTTGGGGCAGTCTGAGAATTCGCCTGAGTGGGTGATCATAATGACAAAATCAGCCCCTTTGTCGAACAAAGTGAATGATCGAGTAATGCACTCTCTCTGATGGAAACCTAAACTACCAATAGTTGATTTCAAACATTGAAATTTGGTTTTGCAATATATATATATTATGGTTTCAAAATGTTTGCAAAATGTTTTAATTCTCGGGATCCATGTGAGTGGAGAGTGCAACACTGTAACTTGCAACCGAAGGACATGTCCTCTCTTGTCGGGCAGTGTTTGATCATTATGGGTTGAGAGGTTAAGTGTAAAACCATTGAGGGTAATACCTAATGTGCTAATCTTGCATATGCCCACAGTTTTTGGATTTTCATAAGGTGGCTGGATATTAGGCCCATTAAGAGCCCATGGTGATGGACTCAAGGGTTCACTATGATATACAGTGAATTCAGCCAGACCTTGTAATAAAGGCTGGGCTGAACCCATGTGGCTGATGTATAGATCAATGTTAGGGTCCCACGCCATACAAAGAGAGCCAACTGGGCAGCAGGTTAAAGAGTAAGTAAGCATATAAGCTTAATGGGCCTAAGGCCCAATTCGAACTAGGCATAATGGGCCATACAAAGAGAGCCAATTGTGCAGGGCATCAATTTCTATTTTCATAGCATCCTTCCATTTTGGAATAGTAAGAACTTTTGACATAGACCTAAGAATTGGGTTAGAAGCAACAGAAGAAAGGTAGCCAAAATATGAAAGAGAGAGCAAACTATAAGAAAGGTGTTTGGAAATGCAATGTGAAGTACACTTCCTTTTTTCATTTCCTAATAGCAATAAGGATATCAAGGTCTGGATAGGATGACTCCAAAGGGACTATATCAGTACCTATTGTTTCTTCTGTGACTAGAAGTGTAGGAGGCTCATATGGTGTAAGGAAAACAATCTATTCATTTATGGTTCTCTATCGTTGATACAACCTGGGATTAAAGAGAGGTTGATGAGGTAAAGGAGGAGGGATATGAACTCTGGAATGAGAATGAAATGACTGATCCTCCCTTAACTCATTTAAAGGAGGAAGAGTCTCAATAGAAGACTCAATTGGGAAGTATCATAAAAGGAAGAGAGCTCATCAAAGGTGACATCTATTGAGACATACCGAATGCTAGTCTTTGAATCAAAACAATAATAACCCTTTTGTGTAGGGGAATAACCAAGGAAAGTACACTTGTGGGCTTTTGGTTTAAATTTATGTCTTTGGGCACTTTGGATATGTACATAACAAATGCAACCAAAGACACAGAGTGGAATAGGAAAAAGATCATTGCCCGGATGAAGAAAACTAAAGGGAACTTAAACCCCAAAACCCTGGATGGCATACAGTTGATTAGGTAGGTTGTAATGAGCATCGCCCTAAAATTTTGTAGGGACATGTTAGGCGAACAGTATACTTCTTGCAACTTCAATAATATGCCGGTTTTTTTCTTTTAGCAACTCCATTCTGTTCTGGGGTCCTAACATAGGAGCTTTGGTGAATAACCCTCAAATCAGTGAGATAGCAGGTTAGAATTTTCTCAAAATGTTCTTTTGCATTGTTGGATATGAAAATTTTAATTCCAGTATCAAACTAGGTTAGAACAAATTCATGGGATTGCCTCACAAGTCTAGGAATTTCATCACAGGATTTCATAAAAATTATCCAGGTGAACCATGAAAAATCATCAATGAACAAGATAAAATATTTGGAAAAGTACGGATTGGCCTAATGTAGATTTCTGATTCCTACTGCAAAGCTATAAACGTTCAGAAGGTCCAAAAACCACACTCCATGCACCCATACCCGCATGTGAATTGGCATCAATTCTGAGCTGGCACCTACCCCAAATGTACTTTGAGCTTACAAATTCTGACCCTGGGGTTATCGGTCATTCTCCCTAAAATATTTGTAGCCACCCATAGAAGGTAAGTGGTAAGGCCCCCACACATCACAGTGCACAATATGGAATGGTGAAGAAGATCTTTTATTACTCAAAGGATAACTGTTTTGACAACTTACAATGAAGACTGGACAGACTAATTCCCTTAAATAGTTTTGGGAATAAATGACTTAATGTAAAAAAAGAAAGATGACCCAAACAAAATGACATAACACGACTCGACTGATGGACTCTATAGATGTAGACCTAAAAGCAGCTTTTCTAGATTGTCCATGGCTTTGTCCAGGAGTGTTCAACAAATATATTCCATTCGCCTCATGGCCACTCTCAATCACTTTCTGAGACTCCAGATCCTGAAAAACACAGTAGGAAAGAAAGAAGGTTACACAATAGTTCAAGGACTTAGTTAGGCTACTTACATATAACAAATTTGTATTTAGCTTGGGTACATGAAGAGCAAAAGGAAGTACCAAGGAATTTGTAGCCTTGATGGTTCCCTTGCTGGAGATAGGGGCAAGAGAGCCATCGGGTAGGGTGATTTTGTCATGGCCAGGAAGTAAATCATAAGAAACAAACAAAGTGGAAAGGCTGGTCATATGATCAGAAGCACCAGAATCAATAATCCAAGGGATCCTATGATTACCTGAAATAGTTGCATGATTGGCAGAAGCCCGTATACCTGAATGAGCAAATGCAGAAAAGGTTGAATTTCTTTGAAGGTTGGAAGAAGAGGCCACACCCTCTAGGTGATTGATCATCCTTCCAAACTTCTCATACTCTACCTTCATAGCTGCTAACTGCTCACTAGCAGTCATCTCTTCAGTTAGGCATCTGTCACTATCTGGACCAATAGCAATATTGACACTCCTTGCATTTATATTATCAAACTTCTTTTGAAACCGAAGAGGAAAAGGCTCGGGATTCAATTTCCAACACTTATCTTTAGTGTATCTTGGTTTCTTACAATACTCACAAATAATTTCTTTCTTCCCTGAGCTACTTGGAGTCCCTGTAACTCCCTTGGGTTTCACTCCCATATTAGCAAAGTGATCATTTAGACCAACCCCTTGAACTTGGATAAGTCTCCTACTTTATTCACTACTTACCAAGGCATAGGCTTGAGACAGTGAAACATTATCCTTGGATAAGATATTTTTCTTTGTGATGTCATACTCTAGATTCAGCCCTGTCAAAAACTCAAATCAAATCAATTTCTTGCCATAGAGACTTCAGTATTGAGAAATAAACAGCTAAAGGTTTCTCCCCCTGTCTCAAATTCTTCACATCACTCCTCAGCTTATAAGCCCTGGCCACATTTAATTTCTAGGAATAGGTTTCAGCAATAGTATCCCAAATTTCCTTTGCTGAATTCATCCACAAATAGTGTGTCTGCGGTTGCATTGAGTTCATAAGCCATTCAATAACAATATAATTTTCTTGCATCCATTTTTCATATGATGGATCATCTTCCGAGGGAGCCTTTTTGCTCTTGGAGATAAAACCCCATTTGCCTCTACTGCAGATATGAATTTTTACTGATTGCGACCAAGCCAGATAATTAGTTCCATCTAGCTTGATTGTGGTCACAGCTAGTAGAGAGTCTACAGAGGCTCCCAGAACCTATCTGGATTCAGCAGCATGCTTGTTTTCAACTTCTGAAGGGTTCATCTTCTTAAAATACTTCAAAAATAACTTCTAACAACTTCGAATAACAACAAATGAAGACAAAAAAACTATGTTGTGAGTTAACCTCTATGCAGCCATACCTGCTACCTGCGTCACACCTGGAACCCGGGATAAATAGGGAAATCTCAGCTGCTCCTTGTAGACTTCACAGAACACCAATCCACTTGAATCGATCTTCAAGATGAAGGATGAGAAGACTTTCAATCACTAAGCGCCCAGGTCAAACTCCCGGTAGGGCCCGCAATCAGATTTCTCCAGAAAGTTAGGGTTTTGGGCAACACACTTGAATCTGTCAGGAGGACGACAAAACCAGTCGCCTTCTCTCCAAAATCCACTAACAACTGGGCTGAAATAGGTTTCTTTAACTATTCATCCGACTTAGTTCTCCTTACACACTGTGTATGGGAAAAAAAGAGGTGAAAAAAAGAAAAATTCAAGCCAGTTTTGATACCAAGAATAAAAACAACCTTTTGAAAAGAAATGACTATTTAAAAAGTTGTAGAAAATCAAAAGAAAGTGGCAGAAATCAGGTTTCAAGAAGAGAGAAGAGGAAAAAGAAGGTGGCGACAACTAGGGTTCAGAGAGAGATTTTCGAACTTAATCTCCTCTTACACCCCTAATTCCATTTCATTAAGTTAAATTTTAGTAATTTATAGAGAGGTCCTTGGTTGGGCAGAAAAATAAAAACATAACATAAGAAAGAATAAGAGCCTAGATTAAGGCCCATTACAACAAAGAACATAAAAGATAAAAAAAGTTAAACAGCCTAAGGGCCATTCGACCCATCTTCTCTACATAATCCTTCTAACATTTCCAACAACATATATTTTTTATTTATGGCCGTCATAAATTTGTACTATCTACTTCTGCTTTTTTTTTTCCTTTTAGGTAAAATATAAAAAACTCCTATGAGGTTTTTGACAATCATAAAAACCTCCTTTAGCTAAGGTTTCACTTTAATAAAAACTCCCTTGTAGTTTTGAAAAAACTTGCAGTTACCTTCCTTTGGTCATTATTTCAGTAATTAAGACTTGGAATTTACTAAATTGCCCTTACTACTTTAGGACATCTTTATGCTCAATTCAAAATATTAGATTTGCCCTTCTAGACTTCACTCTAGCTAATGAATTTATAAAGTAAAATTACTTTACTCTTTGATTTGACCCACCCAAGAAATTGTTTTTTAGCTAAAATTTTAACTTTCTTTTGGGGTTATTTTAGTAAATTTTCATATGAATTGATAGGTATAAGGGTAAGATGGGTATTTAAAAAATAATGCATCATGCAATGTTTTCCATCTATGACAATGATGAAAGGGAGGTAATTGCAATTTTTTTCCAAAACTACAGGGGAGGTTTTTATTAAAATGAAACATCAATGAGGTTTTTATGATAGTCAAAAATTCAGGGGAGGTTTTTATATTTTATCCTTTTTTTAGTGTTTCCAATCAATCTGGACGGCTAAAGGGTTGAACAAGTGACCTGGTCATTAGGGGTGCTCATAAAAAACCAAACCTAACTGAGAAAACCAAACTAGCCAATGCAAATAACCGAACCGATCTGTTTGGTATTAAGATAACTAAACCGATAAAAAACTGAAATTGATTAACCGATTCGGTTTTGGTTTGGGGAAATGTAACAACTGGTAGGACTGGTTTGGTTTCAAAAGAATGCTCTTGTCATCTGCTATCAAGTTTTTGTTTTTTATAATCTATTTTATATACAACTAGGGGTGTAAAATCATTTTACACTACTTTGGGTTTGGGCCTTCGGATTGGACCCATTCAAATTTTGACAAATGCCCAACCCACAACCAGTTCAGGCATCTTTCCACACTAGTTGGCACAAGTCTCTTCTAGATGTTGTTGTTGTTGTTATATCAGAGGTTGACCCAAAGGAAAAATGGTTTAACCTCCAGGGAGGGTTTTAAAACATAGATTTCTTTTTTCTTTAATATTTAATTAACAAGTAAACCCTGAATAAAACTTTGGTTAGGTTTTGATTGACAAATTTGGGTTTGGATATTAGTTTGGATCCAAGTTAGATTTCATATTTATGGTTGGATTGACTCTTAACCTGTCCCAAATCCATATATCCCTGCTTTATTAACAGAGCCAAAAGGGATATAATGGAGATTTAAGAGAAAAGAAGAGAGTAATGATTTTATTAACTATTGGAGGGAAAGTGTTAAGAATGATTTCATTAGAGATTTAGAGAGTAATGATGAATTTTAGTAGAAAAGATTTAAGACTATATTTTTTATAGTTTGTTAAGGATAGATAATAACATGTCTGAAAAATGAGAGGAGTAAAAAGCGTGTGAACTCTATGGATAGAGGACCCTCACCTGCACTCTTTATTCTTCTAATATATAGATGATTTACTATTCTTGATTTAAGAACTGTAAATCATGCAATTTATTTCTTGAATGATCTTGTATCCTTCCTTTTGGATATGTGGGGTTACACACTAACACCGCCCTACGCTTGTATAATGTTCCTCTTATTTTTCATCTTACCAAGGGCCCGTTTAGCGTATCTTTCCGCGTGGTCTTTCGATTGTTTACAAGTCGGGAAGATCAATTTTTGGTTTATTCCAGTTTGGCTCACAGAAGATCTAACCGCCAAAAAACGGAGCGTCGAAAAGACGCGAGAAACTCATTTTGGGTTGATTTCGAGAAGCTTCAAATGAAGCTTTCCGTGTCTTTCGTGTTTTATTCTCACGCGGAAAGATAGAGAAAGATGCACGGAAAGACATGCATCTGCCAAACGTGCTTCAGGCTGCTCAGATCTTCATATAAAAGCTCAATGCGTCTTTTGCATGTCAGAGCTACCAGAAGATCTTCTTGAAAAGACGTACCAAACGGGCCCAAAAATAAATAAAAAAATCAAGTTATTAGTTTTTCATTGGACATCGAGACTGATGCAAGTACCAAGTATTCTCTTACGGGTTATGTAAAAATTATTTTTAGGGAAATTGTCCAAAACTCACCATCACTTTTTCTGAATTCTCTTAAACCCACCATAACTTTTCGAAACATCCAAAACTCACCATGTCAATGAGATAACGGTAACTTGACTAACGGGCAACATTAATTTACCATTTTTCCCTTCATTATAGGAAAAATTCCTAATAGGTACCCTGTACTTTAGGCCGAGTGCCAATTTAGTACCCGAACTTTAGAATGCGACAATCTAGTACCCAAACTTTCATTTTGCAACAATTTAGTACCTAACGTTAACTCAGATTAAATATTTTTGAAATACCAAAACTAACCTTTACGAAAATATACTGCTGTATCAATGGCAACGTCCACACATTCCTCTCCTCTTCCTCTTCCTTGAACCCAACTTCTAGTTGTCTTCCTCTTCCTCACGCCCACCCCCTCCTGTGAGTCACCAGCCATTGCCAAGTAGTCTGTTCAACTATTGTATCAATGGCGAGTCTTTAACCTCAGACTGAAACTGCGAGGGTCATGCTCATCCACTCGTCTCTTTAATACAACTATTGTTGTATCACCGACCATCTCCATTGATACAACTGCTGTTTAACTGAGCACGAGGAGGCATCTCTCTCTCCATGTTGGAGAACTGGCCAAAAATGGACCTCTTTGTCTCTTTCCTCCGTTAAACAGACTGTGAGACTGCAAAAATCCTTTTTTAATGATTTTATCTCTTTCTCATCGATTAGATTACAATTCTTTCCCCCCATGAAAAAGGTGTTGTAGTCTTCTCCATTGCTTCATCTTAAAAGTGAATTTGCCGTTTCAGCTCAGATCTTCGAGTTCTCTTTATTTCTTTTTGTAAGTATTTTAATGGTCTTGCAATGTTCACAGGCATTCAAAGCCATGAACGTGTCACCTTGATGGGAAGGTAACCGTTCCTTGAGATGGCTATAAAAGGGAGGGTCCCCAACCCCGTGCAATCTATCCCCAATCTGCAGAGAGGCTCCCCCATCGACGTCCATTCCCGACCGAATGGTGGTTTGAAATAGCAAGTATATAGCAGCCCAGATGTTGCTGTTATTCAGGCCGTTTAGACCCAAAACGGGCGAAGAAGATGACGGGTTCGAGGGTTGAGGCGAGTTCATTAATTTTATGCAGCGAGTTCTCGCTGCGTAAACTCGCTATGTCAGTTCGGCGAGTTCCTGTTAACTTTGACTACATGGTTTGACCAGACCGGTCGGTTCATGTATTTATACATTTTGGTTTTTTCAAAATTTGTTGCCCCTAAATTTTTTGATCTCCTGAATCCATAAACGTGGGTCCCGCACTCTAATTATAATTAGAACCGTACATTTCATCCTCGGTTTGGTAACACCTGAAACTTTGACTGGCCGGTTTAGGGGTTGCATTAAATCTTTTTGATCTAAATTTTTTCTCACAATCTTATATTGGTCTAAACTGCATTCTAGTAAAATTTGATGAATTTTGGAATTCATTTTGGCACTAGTTCAATGCATTTAGTATGTATTGACCCTAATTTATCGTTTAATTTGTCATTATTATTATTCCCTGCAAATCCAAATTATGCTTATTGCTGATATGTGATCTTTTGCTTCACTATACCTTTGAATTTGACAAATCAATTTGAAACCATTAAAATTGGATAAATCCTTAACCACCAAAGCGGTTAGATTTTGAAAATTTTGTATGATGCTCAAGTGGATGGTAATTACTCATTGATAAGTTGCATTATGTTGCATCAAAATGGTGATCACACCCAAAGGTGGGTTGTCATTTTGTGCAAACTAATGGGACAAGATGTTTGATACGAAAATAACAAGGATTTAAACCCAACAGTGTAAATTCTTGAAAATTTATGATGTTCATGTTGATTAGTCTTGTGGAGATTTTTTGTCACCATAAAATAAAATAAAAAAAGGAAGGGGAGAGAGAGAGAGCATTTGTATGTTGTATTTTTGCCCAAAGGTGAAAATACAATGAAACATCAACTCTTCTCATTGAACCAGATCCATTGAGTTTTCTGGATCACTCTTGGTTTTGTCTGGTTGATATTATGCATCTTATGGCATGATTTTAGCTTAACATGCAAAAGGAATCGAGATGCAATATAGTGAGCATGTTTTCCTTTTCTTTTCAGCCTTGAATACTGTCATAATTCTTAGCTATTTGTTTGGTATTGAAACTTTGAATGGTTCAAGCTTCTCTGACTGGAAAGAACAAATAGAGATAGTCATGGCCATTCTCATGATCGACTTTGTCCTATTAGAGGACGAACCTTTAAAGCCCACTAATCAGAGCACAAAAGAGGAAAAAGATAAACATGAAGATTGGGTGAGAGCCAATCGTATCTGCTTGATGGTAATGAAATGGACAATTTCAAAGAATATTAGAGGTGGTATCCCAGATGAGCCAGTTGCTAAGAAATACATGATTAGGGTTCAAGAGCAATTTGCTGGATCCGCCAAAGCAATTGGTAGTTCCTTAATGACACAATTAGTAAATTCGAAATATGAGGGTGCGAGAAGTGTAAGAGAACACATACTTTACATGGTTGATCTTGCTACCCAAATGAAAAGTATAGAGATGAATGTGGATGATGGATTTCTTGTCCAATTTATTCTGAATTCTCTCCCATATCAATTTGATGATTTGAAAGTCACATACAACGCTTAAAAGGACAAGTGGAGCCCTAGTGAGCTGATCTTCATGTGTGTACAAGAAGATGAGAGGCTTAAGAAAAGTAAAGTTGATAGTGTGAATCTTGTTGTACAGACACCCCAAGGGCCAAATAAGAAAAAAGTTTTTCAAAAGCCAAATGAATGTTGGAAAGTTCAAAAAATTTAGGGCAAACAACCCTCAAGGGTAGAAAGGAGGGAATAGTGGAGTCCAATGTTTCTATTGTAAGAAGATGGGGCACATGAAGAAAGAGTGTCTAAAGTTCAAAAAGAACATGGAGAAGAAATGTACCTTGCTAGCTTATCTAGTTTCTGAATCTAATCTTGTTGATGTATCTTCTAATACTTGGTGGATTGATACTGGAGCAGCCTTACATATTTCAAATACTATGTAGGGCTTTCTCAACAACAAGAGGTTAAGTGATGGAGAAAGAGATCTAGTGATGGGGAACGATGTCAAAGCAAGAGTTGAAGTAGTTGGAGTCTATAGATTGATTTTAGACACTGGTTTTGTTTTAGACTTAGAAGATGTTATTTATGTACCTAGTATGAGGAAAAACCTTTTGTCAGTTACAAAATTGGATGCTCTTGGTTTTAAGTTTAATTTTGGAAATGGTGCTTTTAGTTTTTTTTCTCAATCTCGTGTTGTTGGTACCGGAAAATTATGTGATGGATTATATAAATTGAATCTTGATATTGCATATGCTTCATCTCTTTTATCAATGGATGCATATAATGTTGTTGGTACAAAATGATGCGTTGTTAATGAAAATTCATCAATATTATGGCATAAACGATTGGGCCACATTTCTAGAGAAAGAATTGAAAGGTTAATAAAGGAAGGAATATTAAAGAAGTTGGATTTTACAGTTTTTAACACATGTGTAGAGTGCATTAAAAGTAAAATCGCAAAAGGAAGAAAGAAGGGAGCCATGAGAAGTTCAGATCTTTTGGAACTAATCCATACTGACATTTGTGGGCCTTTTCCTTTACCTGCTTGGAATGGTGAAATATATTTTATTACTTTTATTGATGATTTTTCTCATTATGGTTATATTTATTTGTTGCATGAAAAGGCACAAGCTTTGGAATTCTTCAAAATTTACAAAGCTGAAGTTGAGAATCAACTAAATAAAAGGATTAAGGCAGTAAGACTTGATCCTGGAGGAGAATATTATGGGAGATTTAATGAATTTGGGCAACATCTAGGACCTCGTACCAAGTTTTTAAAAGGATGCGGTATTGTTGCACAATATACTATGCCTGGGACTCCTGAACATAATGGAGTAGTAGAAAGAAGAAATCGCACCCTAAAAGACATGGTAAGAAGTATGATATGCAATTCCACATTGCCAGAATCCCTTTGGAGAGAAGCTTTAAAACTGCCGCATATATCTTGAACCGTGTACCTAGTAAGGAGTGTGCAAGACACCATTTGAATTATGGACTGGTAGAAAACCTAGTCTAAACCATTTGCATGTTTGGGGGTGTAAAGCGGAGGCCAGGATATATAAACCCAAGAGAATAAGTTAGACTCTAGAACAGTGAGTTGCAATTTTGTAGGATACCCTGAAAGATCTAAAGGTTACAGATTTTACTGTCCATCATGTCCAACCCGAATTATAGAAACTGGAAATGCAAAATTTATTGAAGATGGGCTTATTGGTGATGATGTGTCTACTCAACACATTGAGTTTGAGGAGAGGTCTACATTAGTTGTTGTTCTAGAGTCCGAACGTTATGTCTTGCCTATTCAAAATAAAGAAGCAGTGGTCGATGATCATGTAAGGGAAGATCCACACTCTCCTATGGAAGTTGATAATCCTCTAGTAGAAGAAGTACCATTGAGGAGATCCCAAAGGGTGAGAAATCCAGCTATATCTGGAGATTTCATTTGTTATTTACAGGAATGTAATTTTGATGTTGGCTCTAAAAATAATCCAACCACGTATAAAGAAGCCATCAATTGTCAACAATCATCTAAATGGCCAAGTGCCACGATTGATGAGATGGAATCAATGAAGAGAAATGAAGTTTGGGATCTCGTAGAATTGCCTGATGGAGCCAAAGCAGTTTGTTGCAAATGGGCGTATAAAACTAAACAAGATTCAAGTGGTAGTATAGAAAGATATAAGGTGTGATTGGTAGCAAAGGGTTTCACTCAAAAGGAAGGTATTGACTATAAAGAAACATTTTCTCCTGTATCTAAGAAGGATTTCTTCAGAATTGTCATGGCTCTCGTGGCTCATTTTGATTTAGAATTGGATCAAATGGACGTCAAGACAACATTTGTAAGTGGTGTATTACATGAAGATGTATACATGATTCAACCTGAATGGTTTGAAGTGAAAAGCAAGAAAAACTTTGTGTGCAAATTAAATAAATCTATTTATGGCTTAAAGCAAGCATCAAGACAATGGTACATAAGGTTTGATTTCAAAGACAATGGCTTAAAGCAAGCATCACCTCTTTTGGTTTCAAAGAAAATGTAGTAGATGATCTATCTCAAGATTAGTGGGAGCAAGTTTATTATATTGGTCCTTTATGTTGATGACATCTTGTTTGCTAGTAGTGATATGAAACTGCTTTTAGAAACTAAGCAATTTTTAATAGATAATTCTGACATGAAAGACCTAGGAGAAGCCTCCTTCGTTATCGGTATCCAGATACATTGTGATAGAACTAGGGGCATGTTAGGACTGTCTCAAAGAGCTTATATTGATAAGGTTCTCAAGAGGTGTGGCATGAACCACTGTTCATTGGGGGATGTTCCAATCATTAAAGGTGAGAAACTCAGTAGGGATCAATGTCCAAAAACTGAGTTAGAGGTTGAAGAAATGAAGAAAGTAATGCACAAATTCTCATGACTCAACTGTTGGAAGCCTCATGTACTCTCAAGTTTGCACCTGACCAGATACTACATTTGCAGTTAGTGTACTTAGCAGATATCAAAGCAATCCTGAAAAGGTTCACTATAGAGCAGTAAAGAAAGTTTTGAGGTATCTCCAAAGAATCAAGGATTTCATGCTCACATACAGTAGATCTGATACCCTTGAGGTGATTGGGTACACAGAATCAGATTTTTTCGGTTGTCCAGATGATAGAAAGTCGACATTTGGTTATATTTTTATGCTAGTTGGAGGTGCTATCTCTTGGAAGAGCGCTAAACAGTCACTTACAGCTTCGTTGACTATGCAGGCAGAATTTGTGGCTTGTTACAAGGCAACTAAGCAAGCCATCTGGTTATGGAACTTCATCTCAGGGCTTCGGTCATGGGTACTATTTCCAAGCCATTGAAAATTTATTGTGACAACTCTGCAGCTATCTTCTTCTCAGAAACAACAAGAGTTCGAGTGCATCCAAGCACATGGACATAAATTTTTTTTGTTGTGAGAGAGAAGGTTAGGAACAAGAGATTATTGTAGAGCATATTAGCACTACAACTATGATAGCTGATTCATTGACCAAGGTTCTTAATGTAAAATTGCTCATGGAACAAGTTACCCATATGGGTGTTGTAGAATCATTTTATTCACATGGTTAGTGGGAGTATCTTTTGCTAGCATAAAGACAATTGTTGTTCCCATATAATATAATTTTTGTTTCATTTATTCTACATCAAATTATCTGTTCTTCCACTATAAAGATTCTAGTGGGTTGTAAATAGCAGAAATCTAAGGAACCATACAGGTGGAAGAGATGTGATTGATCACTACATCATACGGATCATTCCACATTTAGGTCATGGACTATGGAGGATGTAGATGTCAATACAATGACCATGAAATGATATTACATTGTTAGTGAGATGTAATGATCTTTGTGATCTTGTATTGATAGCCTCATTTGTCTCAGTTCGATTTAATATTAAGAATGCCATAAGGAATGTGAATGGAGTATGTTTAATTAAATACGGAAAAATATATAATAATAATAATAATAATAAAAATAATAATAATAACATTCAAAATATTCTCTTAATGGTCTTGCAAAGGAACGTCCAAAACATTTCTTCTTCACTTTTAATGGTCTTGCAACGTTCACAGGGCATTCAAAGCCATGAACGTGTCACCTTGATGGGAAAGTAACCGTTCCTTGAGATGGCTATAAAAGGGAGGGTCCCCAACCCCGTGCAATCTATCTCCAATCCATAGAAAGGCTCTCCCATCGAGCAGATAGTTGAAACGGGGTTGAAGTGATCTCCCAGATAGTTGGATCAGCCATGGCTTCTTCAAGATCGCCAGTTTCAGGTAAGATTATTTTTCTGTTTTCTCAAGAGCAAAAGTTGATGTTAGTTTAACACTTTTTTTATTTTTTCTTTTCCTTTCTTCTGTTAAATCTCCGGATTAAGATGTTTTTATTTTCCAATTCGATCCCAGGATTTCAGTTATTGTAGGTGGGTTTCTTTAATTTTAGAATAGTTTGTCTTTTTTAATCATTTTGGGCCAAATTTATGTGGTGGTATATCAGAATCAAGTGTTGTATTCGATGTCTTTTGTGTAATCGGTTGGGGTGTTGGCTCTATCTTGTTTCTGCTTGTATTTCTTGTCGTTGTTGCCTAAGTGAGTTGAGAATTGGAATTATTGTTGGAGCTCGAGTTTGTTTTGAGTTCTGGGTGGGTTTGTGGATTCCCATTTAGGAATTTAGTATAATTCATGATTCCTAGGGTTTGTTTATGCTCATTTCTATTAATGGTTCTTTTGATTTCTTATCTGGATCAATCTTTTAGGTGATTTCAGTTTGTGGAAATCCATGTTCGTAAGCAGAGTATAAAGGTTTTGACTATTAGATTCTTTATTCTTGGTTATTTATTTCTTTTTTTTTTCATTTTGTTAAAAAAAATTGGCTTGGTGGGTTTCTTTTGCTCATGGATTATGGTGGAGAAGCTGGGTTCTTCGGTGGAAATGTTGGTTGTTTGAGCTCCTTTGTTTTATCTATGTAGGAGTGGTTTGATCTTTGATGGAGGTTAATGGTATGGCGAGAGGAATGATCTCTGGTCTGTCTCTTGGAATGCTTGGGTTGGAGATGCCTCTGCATCAAACATAGCAACAACACCATCCTCACCAACACCACCAGTAGCAACAACACCCCCAAATGGTGTCATTTCCAGGTTAAGACGCCAATCATCACTTGTAGTCTCAGTCTGTGAAGCAGCATGAACACCCTTCTTATGCCACCAAAGCGAAACCACAACCAGCATTGAGACGAGGAGTAGGAATTCGCGGGGGAAGACGGTGGAGCAGACGAGAGAAAGAGGATGTCTCTGTGGCAGAGAATGAAGTGGACAGATAACATGGTGAGGCTTCTCATCATGGTGGTCTTCTACATCGGCGACGACGGTGGCTCTGAAGGCAACGACCCCTTCGGCGCTGCCAAGAAGAAGCCTGACGGGCTTCTGCAGAAGAAAGGCAAGTGGTTTTAGGTTGGTATAAGAAATCCACAGGATTCCGCAAAAACCTCTTCACATTTTTGAGTTTTGACCTCTGAAATTTCGAATAGAATCATTAAAATCATTAATGCCATCTCAACTAAAATCTCAAATCTGGGCTCACATTAGATCAGACCATTAGGAAAGAATCTTACCCAATTCAGCTCTCAAGGGTGGGACCCCCTGCTTAGATTTGGACAGTCTGGATTTGGATCCAATCTCAGCAATTGCAAGTGTGAATAATTGTTCCCACTTGCATTGGTTGAAATAGTTGATGGGATCATTTTCATAATTTCAATAGGGAATTCATGCATTATTCAAAATAGCTGAGGGGTATTTAGATCTTTTTGTCTTCTAATTGATGGTGAGTTAACCTTGGGTACTAAATTGTTGCAAAATGAAAATTTTGGTACTAGATTATCGCATTTTAAAGTTCGGGTACTAAATTGGCACTTGACCTAAAGTATAGGATACTTATTGGGAATTTTCCCTTCATTATATTCGGTCCATTTTGCAATATACCAAAGTTACCCCCGTTAATCTTCAACCCAAAACCCAAGAATTAGCCACTACATTCTTTCTCCATCGGCCGCTGCTTCCCCTAAGGCGTCTGAGAAGAATAGTCCACAACTTCTCACCGGTCGCTGCTTCTCTCATACCTTTGTTTGAGAAGAACGGCCAGATGCTCATGAAGACTATTCCCATCATCTGAGAAGAAGAGCAGTCGGAGTACAGTCTGCAACTTATCACCGTCCGCTACTTCTCTCATCGTTTGAGAAGAAGAACGATGGATTATTGCCTCTTTCATCATGGATATTGATTTTTTTTCCTAATTCATCTTTGATAAATGTAACTCAGATTTCACGAGAAGGAATTCAGGTTGCAAGGAAGGACTAATGTCTCCCCAAGTTTCCTATGAGAAAAACGAGAATGAAAAAGATCATAACTTTAAGCTGGTGAGGGCAAGGTCACCATCGGTTTCAAAGGGATCAAAGAATTTCATGGATCCGACCATTTCTATATCTTTTAAGGAGAACCCATCGTCGAGAAAGAAAGTGTTGACTGAGAGAAATGAGACTGTTAGAACTTCCACTTTGTTCTCTGGTGGAAAATCCCCTCTTACTTGCATAAATCTATCGGAATCTACGGAAGAGACTGGTACGAAGTCGAACACAATTTTTCATTATCAGGTATGTTTAGATTGCAAAAGAAAAATAGAGACGTTACGTGAACCAGTCATTGCAGATTTTGGTTGCAACCTCATCCTACCTCCTTTGGTTTCTGAACCTCTCAAAAGCATTGCTACACCAAAAGTCAATAGTTCATCGATTCCAGGAAATCTACCCCTACCTCAACAATTAGGTCTCTAGACTTTGCAGCAGGGGAAGAGATTGGTGTAGAACCAAATGACCTTCTCGATTCCCAGGAACCCTTAGAAACCCGGACACATACACCATTAAGGTTCCTTCACAGGATTTTTCCTTCATCTGACAAACCCAACTCGGTAACATTGTGCTTTAGAGAACTACCAAAGCCATGGTTTTCTACCATCTTCATCAATGAACCAACATCAAAATCTGCCTTGCTGGAACTCCCAAAAGGTTCCTTCACAGGATTTTTCTCAAGTAATTATACAGGAGTTCATGATTACCTTTTGACTGCCTAACCTTCTGAACTTGCTCAACTGGGGCTGTTGCAGCTGAACTAAACATCTCCAGGCTTTCCATGACCTTTCTTGTGGGAATAACTGGCTCACCAGTCGTATTATTAGGGGTGCTCTCACTCCTCTTTTCCTACAACCTCTTGCTTTGCTTAGAAAGAGAATTTTGTTTCTGTAATCTCATCCCCTGAACATTGAAATCTTCCACTTTAGTAGGAAAACCTCCAAATTTGGACTCAGAAGACACCAGTTCCTTCTTCCCTATTTCCTTTATTTTTCCAAGGAAAGACCTCCATCGAGATTGAGAAGCCAAGGAACTACTGTCAAAGATCTTATACTGAGATTCAGATGCTGCAAGGTTTCTTGTTTCAGTGCTGCTTCCAAACTTACCAAAAACCCAAGTTTAAGGGCATTTTAGTCAAAAAAATTGTTTAACAGGCTGAGTCACCATTCAGGGGCAGTTTAGTCATGAAATATGCATTTAGGTTGATGTGAACAACTTGAGTCATTCAACTTTAACGGCGTTGTAACGGATGGTGAGTTTTAGAAAATAAAATTTCACTGACACAGTGAGTTTTAGACGTTTTGAAAAGTTGTTGTGGGTTTAAGAGAATTCAGAAAAAGTGATGGTAGGTTTTGGACAATTACCCTTATTTTTAAAGAAAACACCATTTAAACTTTTCTGAGGCATTTTGTCCTCCTTGGCATTTTGTCCTCCTTGGCACCTAATGGTGTAAACACCATTTAAACTTTTCTGAGGCATTTTGTCCTCCTTGGCATTTTGTCCTCCTTGGCACCTAATGGTGTAAACACCATTTAAACTTTTCTGAGGCATTTTGTCCTCCTTGGCACCTAATGGTGTTTAGTTTCACTTATGTATAATAAACAACGACGAATGGTTATAACATTTTACCTTGTGTTTATACTTTTTTTTCATTTCCGGTACTTAAATCAAGTACAAACGCAAAACCTCTTTAACACTAAGGGGATGTTTGGAAGCGTGGCCATTTTTCTAAAAAACAATGCCACATTGGATCCATGTAGGCGATTCAACAAACACATTTTTGAAAAAACGCGTATGCCTCATAAATCGGGACCCAGCCATTGCATGAAACACTTCGGTGAACCGTTGCCCCCAATGGTTGACTGATATGGCAAATACTTGTATCCTATGTGGCACTTACCTGTTAGATGAATTGTCACTAGTGGGAATATTTTCTCCTCTCACAGTTGATGCTTTGTAGAGGGTGGTCGCCGGAGAGGGCGGTCGCTTGAGCCGTGTAACTTGCCACCAGTCTTAAATCTGGACGGTCAAAAGCATTTAGGGGATGTTTGGAAGAAAGTAAGCTTATTTGGTAGAAAGATTAAAGTCATATTCAAAAGAAAAAAAAATAAAAGGGAGGAACATATATCAGTTACCAAACAGAGAAATATCTTCGTCTTGAATGGCTGGGACTTGTCCAAAGGGCTATTGCAGAGAAGAAGGTTCAAAATGGAACTAAAATATGCAGGGGATAAAAAATGTGTGCAGTTAAGAGTCTAAGGATTGGTATGGTCATATCATGTTCATACCTGAATCTTGAGAAAATCGGGTTTCTTGTGTTCACCCTTAGACATGTTAACGCTGATGAGGTGAAACTGAACTTCTTTTTCGAGGAGACATGCTAAGACCCTTGAAATGGAAGTGGACATGGGCGGCCCATATACTTTCACAGGCGTCGCCATTATAGGTTTTACAGCGGCCGTCGGTAGCTTACTCTGATCCTCTCTCGTTCCAGTGTATCAATGTATGTATTTCCAGCCTTCCAGGCTAAAAGAAGAGATGGGACTTTATCCTTTGGTCATAGAGGGTGGTCGCTTGAGCCACATAACTTTCCATCAGTCTTAAATCTAGACGATCAGAAGCATTTAGGGGATGTTTGGTTACAAACTACTGTAGACTTAGCCCACTAGGCAACGAAACATATTTTCTTCTTCATTCTTCCCACTAGTAACCATTGTACTTTTCTTCTTTGGATGGGAAGTGATTTACTAAGGGTGTTTACACCTAAAACATATAGCAAGAAGGTGGGTTGAGAACCTTCGTACATCAGGGATGTAATCAGAAGCATTTAGGTGAATTGGATCACGCACAGCCATTGGATATGATGCCATTATTCATGCTGATGTTGTTGATTTATTCCAATAACATTTTCAAATATTATAAAACAATCATCCAATTAGTCTGGACCATTTGATAAGCATCATTATATATTTTGGTATGATATTAGTGCGCCTCATCTTACGGGGTAATGTGTGCACATACATGTTAGTGCGCCTCATTGTCTACGTGGAAGAAACACTCCCAAACAAAATCAAAACGTTTTTTTAAAAAACAAAAAAATGGATCTTGGAATTATGGGCATTTTTTCTTGAAAATCGATCCCAAAAAATGCACACGTTTCTAAACACCATCTAAGATAGTAGACACCCTCAAGGACAGGAAACAGTTACTTATCCTTCATGTTCTCTCGTTTGTGGGGCTGCAGAGCCCTCAAACTCTGATCTCATGAGGCGTTAGGATTTGGAGTTTTAGTTTGATTTAGAAGAACTCATCTCCGGGAGGAGAGGCCATTTTAAATCCACTTGCAACATAGGAAATTTTCTGATTAGAATAAAAGCGAATCGTGATGGAGTTTGAACCCGTGGGTTTGTGGGAAGCGTGAACCCACCAATTAGAAACAGTTACGTCAGCACTCAAAAAAATGGGTAACTTTAATGGGAATTTTATCGTTAGTCAAGCAATCCGGTTGAACCAGATACAAAAGGACAAAAACCCAATTTTTTAAATGCTTTGGGAATTTTTAATTCTCCATTTCTTTCTCCTCTCCTCCACCAAGCCGTAGTTCAGAAGCTTCGCACCGGTGATTTCACTGTACACCGGCATCTGTTAACGTAAGATCCACTTGCGGCGACAAGAAGTCAACAAGTCTTTCTTCTTCTTCTTCTTCTTTGTAACAGGCTTAAGCAAGTGACGAAAGTACTCGGCCTGCCAAACATTGAAAGAAAATGTAAGATTTAAAGTCTTGACACCCATCATCAACAAAAGAAGATTACAGTCTGATAATGTATCCAAGGATTTACAATCACCAGTAACCGTTAACAAGATATCATAGAACTAGTGGGCTAAAAAAATATATTAAATGCAGCTCAGCTAGCTCATAAACAATTAGTGGATTTCAAAAGTTCGTATAGAGGAAAATACGATTAGTACTCATCAGTCATGAGAATGAGATGTTTCCAACCGAATAACAGGAAGAAATGAAACAAAACAAAATGAAATGCCCTTAAAATCAGAAATTCTGCTCAAGTGAAGGAAAATTCAAAACAAGGCGAAACGAAAAGAAATGCCCACAAACGACTTAGAAATTTACACTGAGTGCTCTCTCTAATTCCCCATCATCGCACTCTCTCATCTTCTCTGAATCTTTTCTAGTATCATTTTTTACTTCATTAGTCTAATTGGGATCTATTCTGAATGTAATTGGAAGGATTAGTAGAGGGCATGGACTTGTTCTGACTCAATGTTTTCAAAACCGGACTGGACGGATGGTTGGACTGGTTTCGTTTTACCTTAGAACTGTCTTTTGGTTAGTAAACCATTGATCCGGGTTGTCGAACCATCCAACAGTTTTTAGCCATTTTTTTAAATTTTTATTTTTTATCAGAATGGGCCATCCATTTGGTTCAAACGGTCAGACTGTTTGACTCAGAAATCGGACTCTTGAACTCGTTGTTTGGTTCAGTTTTAAAAACCTTGGTCTGACTCAACAAATAACGTGTAATTATTAGGGTAAATTCCACTTTAGTACCTTGAACTTTTAGGGCAATGTCAAGTGAGTATCCAAAGTGTCACTGTAGTACCCAAATTTTCAAAAAATATCAAGTTAGTCCAAAACCATTAACAGACATTAATTATTATGTAAAAGGACAAAAATGCCCTTCACCTATGAAAAAATTGCAATGATCTGTTTGGGTACTAACTTGACATTTTTTGAAAGTGTTTGGGTATTGCAGTGATATGTTTGAAAGTTCGGATATTAAATTGACAGTACCCCCAAAGTTTAGGGTACTAAAGTGGAATTTACCCTAATAATTACATGTTGTTCGCTGAGTCAGACCAAGGTTTTTAAAACTGAACTGAACAACGAGTTCAGGAGCCCAATTCCTGAGTCAAACAGTCTGACCGTTTGAATCGAACGGACAACCCATTCTGATAAAAAATAAAAAATTAAAAAAATAACTAAAAACCGTTAGACGATTCAAACACCCAAGTCAGCGATTTACTAACCAAATCAACGGTTTTTGGCCAAAAGACGATTCTAGAATAAAACAGAACCAGTCCGACCATCTTGTCCAGTCCGATTTTGAAAACATTGAGTCAGACCAAGTCCATGCCCTCTACTAATCCTTCCAAGTGCATTCAGATACATCCTAATTAGGCTATGTGACTTCAGGCTATTGACATATAATATTGCGCTAAACAAGGTTTTGGATGAAATTAAAATCAATTACTAGGGGAGGCAAATGCGATTGACGCCTACAAAAGATCAAGAATTCGACAACTCCTAGTGCCAAAAAAAAAAAAAAAGCTAATTCCTGGGCATTAATCAAAATAGGCCATGAAACAAGCCATGTAAAAGAAAACTTAAGAGTTCTTCCAACTATGGTCGTATAACACAAGAAACTTCAACATGAACACATCGACGACAGATAAAAAACTAAGTGGAAATGAAGAAATAACAGGAAAAAAAAAGTGAAATTTCGTATCTGTACATGAATCTTTATGGAAAAGGAAAAAAAAAAAAAGGTAAACACAAAAAGCTCAGGTACCTTAACGAAGTCAAAACTACAAACAAATGACAGGGAAGAAGTGACAATCGTCTTTAGAAGCCATGCTGTGTAGGAACATTAATTCCATGGAGTAAGGTTGATTCTGTATACGTACCTAATCTGAGACATGACCGGATCTTTTCCGCATGCTTGGGCTCATCACCATTGATAACTGGCTTTCAGATTTCATTCTCATATTGAGTCCACATGGAGACAATTGTGGAGGTCTTTGTCGCCCTTTGGGCGTTACTGTCAAACCAAACAGGATGGTGTTAAAATCTTTTACAGTCAAAAGTGATGATTGCCAAAGACTGCAGCTATTACCTATTAATTTACAAATTAGAGAACTTCAAAATGGCTCAGACACATTTCAGTTAGCAATAAGAGAGGTGACTGAAACTAATTCTGCCTAGAAGCTTAAGCTGTTAAGCCATTCTCTAACACGCCCCTCATGAGAAAGTTCATTGGAAATTTTAATTAATTATGGGGGCAAGGAGGATGGGACAATAGACCACTTGGCTAAACACATCCCCATAAGTTTTTAAGCCGTTAGGTGAGTTCTCTAAATATGTTTTTAATTCTCTAACAAATTTCTCAACATTTTGTAAAAATCAAAATGCTCTCTGGGTCTCGGTTTTACCGGTTAGGCTTGCCCATCCAACCTGCCAAAACCATCATGTAATTAAGGGTGTCAATGGACCGGTTTTGGATTGAACCCTGTCCAGTCCAAAATTAATTTGGACTGATTGGATTGGACCAATCTGATCCAAAATATTTATTAGATTGGATTGGACCCGGTCCGTCTGTAACAAATTTATATTCGATTTTGTTGGATTAAGCCAATATTTAATCATTTGATATAAGATAAGAATATATGTGTCAGTGGACCAGGTTTGGGTTGAAACCAATCTAACTCAAAATGAACTTAAACAGATTGGACGGTCCAAACATAGAATTAGACCGGTCCTTGGTCTAAAATATTCATTGGATTGAAATGGACATGGTTCATTTATAATGGTTTTACATTGGACTGGATCAGATTGGACCAAATCCAGTCCAATTGACACCCCTACATATAACCAGGACCTAAAAAGGCCACCTGTTCCCAATTTTCATGGTCCGACCATCCGGTCCAGGTCGAGTCTTAAAACATTGATTTTATTTTTATGTGAAGTAACATAGAAAATAATAAGGAACATAAAAGTTAAAAGATAACCTGGTTGCTTGGTGTTCTTCCCGTCTGTCATTGCCGTAGTTATTATCTTCTTTAACAAAGTTTTCTTGTTTGTCTCGGAACAAACGGACGGCTTCTTTTCAGTTAACGTTGGGAATGGATCATCGACTATAGATGCATTCTCGTCCCCGCAAACTGAAGTTCCATCGCTCCCTGATTCCGAACTCCTATCTTTAAGGCTCAGGCTCGTCTTCTCTTTCTCTATAACCCTATAAGCAAACATCTGAAATGGGATTTGCGACACTGGTGCTGCTGTGTCAGGATTGCCCCACGAGGGAAACTTCTTTAAAAGCCCTGCCTCCACCTCGCAATAATCGATTACAGGCAATGGCGGGTCAGGCTGGTTGTTGTCAGGGTTCATCAATAGAAACCGCTTGATGTAACGGAGGATCCTACAGATGGAAGAGAAGCTCGGGCGTTGACTTGGGTCGCTATGCCAACATCTTTTGGTCAAGTTTGTGAGGTATTTTGGTGCAGTAAATGGAAACAGAGGTCTCTCCCCTGCTCTTACGTTCCGGCTCATCTTGTCTCCTTGCAGATGACTATCTTCAAATGGGACTTTCCCTGTCAAAAGCTCGAAGCATATCATCCCAAAGCTATACACATCGGCCTTCTCTGTGTACTTGCAATTACAATTGTTCCCTGTCTGTTCTTGCTCCGCTAATACCTCTGGGCCATACCAGATTACTGGGAGAGCCCCATTCCCATTCTGCTGGCACGGGTTTCGAGGGTTGTCTTTAATGGAAGATAAGCCAAACCCTGAGACTTTTGCATGCAAGTGCCCTTCGGGGTATACATTCCTTGCTCTAACTAGGATGTTGGAAGGATTCAAATCTCCATGGTATATGTTTTGGGAATGAAGATATTCCATCCCTCTTGCAATCTGAAGCATTAGATCAACAGCAACCGGGAGAGAAAATGGGACCACCCTTTTCCTGGGCTGAGTTATTTCTTTCATGTAGTTGGACAGATCCTTGGTCATCAACTCTGTTACCAGAAAGCATTCTTTCTTTTCTTCATCACAGAAGCTACAGAGGAAGTTCAATATGTTAGGATGGCTCATGGCTGAGAGACGAGATATCTCGGGAATCAGAAGCTCGATGTTCCCGAAGAAGTGTCTTAGGACAAAGCTTTCTCCCACCCACTGGATCTCCTTGTATTGGCTTCCATTCCCTAACCGTCTCCTTACCTGGTAGTCCTTCCAACTCACTAAGATCGAACTCGGGAAGAGCTTCCCATTCGATGGTTCTGACCCATCTAGATTCTTGACTAGGAGTTCCATCAGACGTTGCTCTTGCTTTGTTAGAGCTAAGGACGACTCTGATCTCTTCTTCCTGATTGTGTCAAGAAGAATCCATCTATCCTCCTTCCAGACCGTCTCCAACCGACTGCAGATATCTTGAGAAGCCAGGTACTGTTTTCCAAATAACCACTGGAAAAGCTTCGGATCCTTCCATTCATTCTCATATTTCTTAGAAAAAATGAACCGCTTCTTCTGGATCTCATCTTGGTCACAGCCGGAGATTTCTGAAGCAGCCTCAATGGCCTCCATTACCACAGGAATGCAGCAAAGCAAATTATGGATGTGGAACTCGACGCAGTCGGTGCTCTTAGAGAAGGTGATGACTTTGGACCACCAGTCCTTGTTCTCCAAACACTCTTTAACGTAGAGTTCCCCTTCTTTGAAAATTCTGTATAGGCTTCTTAAGGGGTGTTCAAGAACCTTCCATTTTGTGCTCTTCTCTTCGAATTTCAGGTTCTGCCTCATTTCCTCTGCAATCCTTTCGAACGCAAGATTGAAGATATCGAACAGCAAGCAGCACTGCTTCTTATTGATTTGGATATCGTCTTGGAATACCATCAGGGCTCTAAGACTCCCCAAAGCTTCTCCAGTCCGCCGGAATTGTTCCATCCCCGGGCTCAAAAAGCAAGGGAACGCGATTTTCTAATACAAAATCACAGCATTCAACGATTAAATAAATGTTAAAACTGTTTCATCGCAGAACAGAGCAGGAAATGGAAAATGAAAATACCAAAGAAAAAGGGAATATATAGAAGCAAAAAGAAATAATTCTCACCAGAAGAGTGCCGTAGGGAGTTAAAGCGTTCTCCTACACACCCCTAAATTCGCTCCGTCCAGGCTTCTACGACCAAGGAAAAACCAACAAAGGGGTGCCGGAGAAAACGCAAATTCCCTCGTTTAATCCTTCAAACTCAGAAAGAAATTTAACAGGACTCCCTTTGATCGCCGAAAGAAAAGCAGAAAATCAAAACTTGGTTACAATCAGAAACCTGAGGCCTCCAGTCCACCATGAAATTACGCAAAATTTAACAGAACAGACGACATATTGGAATCTAGATCACCTAAGAGGACAAAAAATTGACCTCCTGGTGATCTAGAAACCATGCACCGGTGTACCATGAAATTACGCAAAATTTAGCAGAACAGACAACATATTGGAATCTAAATCATCCAAGAGGACAAAAAATTGACCTCCTGGTGATCTAGAAACTGTGCACCGGTGTACGTCTGGACTAGACCGATGGAAAACGGAGAAATCTGCAAGGAGGATAGATCTTAATTCTTTTCCTATTACTGGAGCTGAAATCCCGAGTGGGTGGATAGATTTGGGTATTTGAACCCAAAGTTGTCGGCCTATTTCGATTGAAGGTGCCACCGTTGAAAGCTGAAACGTCCGTTTTGTTAGGAGATGATTATAAAGAGTTCCCGAGAGTTTCGACTCTAATTTAGTAATTTTAAATTCGGTGGGTCGCTGTAACGGCTAACCGTTCCAACGGGATGATGGCAGCGTACACGTTTTTTTACTTTATATACCGGAAACCTAAACGCGTTTCATTTGTGATTTCTGAAACAAGACGATACATTGATGACATTTTCCCATTTAATTTAATTTATTGATAAAAAACAGACGTACGTCGATCACCAAAACCAAGCTCCAAAATTCTTAACAAGCACCAAAACCAACTCCTGTGCTTGTACGCTTTCATCCTTTGATGAAGCTGCATTCCGGGAATATTCCACGGTCATGAACGGAAGTTTTGGCTTTTTCATCGGAACCAGTCCTAGTGTTACTGTTTCAAGTCAAATATGATCGCCCAAGGTAAAAACAGTCTTATTGATAAGGCTTTGCCAAGTTGCCAGGTGTTCAAATTTATCCTACCTCCGAGACGCTGTCTAAAAAAAGGTTTTGTTATTTTTTTCGCTATCTTCCACACTCCACTCGTCCAACCCTTCAACAAATACACATATGAAAATAAATATAATACTGCAATTTTAATCAGTCAGAAACCCCCGTGAATTTAAATCATTATCGCTTTGATTGTTGTATCAATCTTCTAGGTGCATAGGGGCAACCGGCAACTATTCTTAATGTATTTTTGTTTGGTACCCACTTTCCACATAATGCTCGGATCTCCTACAACAAACTTTTCGCACTTCGGGTAGGAGATCCGCAAAGTGACTTAACCAATCGAGGGTGTATTAGGTGGTTTGTTCCAGTGCTGACGTGGAATTAAATCAACTTTAGGAAAAAAGGGGTCAGAAGAAGTTATTAATGATGCAATTACCCAAAAAAATAGGTGAGTTTTGTTTATTTTGGAGAAAAATTTTAGTTGTCAGGGCCAACAGTATAGACTGTTTGAGAGAATTTTTGGGAATGTCACGTATTATCATAAGAATGGGTAAATTAATAATTATATCTTAATTTATTTTGACTTAAAACAAAGATTGTATTTGGTAAGTCTTTCAATGGTGTCTTCTGGCCTGAAAGCCCAAATTTTGAGTTTTTTCCGTTTGGCAAAAGAAGACAAGAAGACGGGAAGATGGGCAGCTCAAAAAACTTGTGCAAGCCCGAAAATCCCCAAAATTGAGAAGCTCCAACCTGAGCTTATACAAATTCTGGGCCTTCTAAGCTTTATCATACGTGTGTCAAGAATTGCATGATTGAGAAAATAGTTGGGGTTCTTCGAACAAAACCACCCATTCCTCAATGTGCATGTAAAACCCTCCACTGTAGAAGGTATTTTCCTCCTCCTTTCTTCTTCATCTTCTTTTTTTGCTTTCTTCTTCTTCTTCTTTTTCTTCAAACATGAATCATCAATGGGGACAGAGGGTGAGAGGAATTATTAATTACCATTATTGTGAAAGAGGGATGATGTTTTTTTTTTTTAGAAACTCAATGCAGTGTAGATTCTTTCACTGATTTGCTAATTCTAGTTGGTCTAGAGCTAAGCAAAAACCTCCTTACCGGTATATCACAAAATTGCCTCAAATCCTATATTACTATTTATTGAAGAGTTATTTCTGCTACAATTGATTATTAAAAATTCTGGGTCTCCCCAAACCTTTTTGTTTTTCAAACTTGCAAATATTTTTCATTGTTTACCTCAACAGGGATTACCTTGTATTGCCTTCTTTTTCTTTACTTTGCTTTTCCACCTGGGTCTGCTTTATTTATTTGTTTAATTTTTTTTTTTTGGGGGGGGGGGATCCTTTTCTTTATTCATCTGCCATCTGGCTTTCACCTTTTGATTCTTTCGCTATTTATATGATCTGGGTTTTAATTTTTTTTCCTAATTTAATTGGTTTTAAATTCTTCTTTTTCTATCTTGGTTTCCTTCTAAGTATCTCTTCGCCTCTCTATGTCATATCCAATGTGCTTACCTTTGCTTCTGCTTCCTATTCCCTTCATGCTAGGCTCTTTGGCCTTTTCAATCTGGGTGATTTCTTGTGGTTTCCCTTCTAGGTTTTCTTGTCTTTGGATGATCTGCTGATACCAATAGGAATTCAACTACGGGGAGGCTTGTTTCATCAAAATTGCAGTGTGTTTTTTGAGGATGAGTTGAGAGATCAGAGACGACTAGCCCGAGTGCTTAGAATTAAGAGCGCTTAAATTTGAAAATTTTCTATTCAATTTATTAAAACCCTATGCTTTCTTTGTTTTAATTGAAGTTTCTATCGTTTACTTTCCCTTGTTTATTAAATTGTTGCAATGTCTTAGAATCGAATTTTCCCTTTTATGGTCAAGCTCCCTCCCATGATCAAATCAAAGGGTTGTTTGCTAACGTGAACCAACAATGGGGACAGAGGGAGAGGAGAATTATTAAAAATACTTATAATATCATATTAATTACTATTACTGTGAAGGTGGGAGTATGTTTTTTTTTTTTTCAGAAACTCAATGCAGTGTAGATTCTTTCACTGATTTGCTTGTTCTAGCTAGTCTAGAGTAAGCAAGAACCTCCTTGTGGGCATATCACAAAATTGCCTCAAATCCTATATTACTATTTATTATTTCTGCTACAATTGACTATTAATTCATTTCTGACTTTTTCCAACTGCCAAATTATAATGCTTATTCCTCTTTGTTGTTGATAAAGATTAGCTATTTATTGGAAAATTATTTCTGTTACACACAACTATTAATTCTCTAATTTTCTTGTTATCTACTAGAATTTTTATAATAAATTATCTTGGAACATCTGATGGTCCTTCTTTGAATTATTTCCTACTAAAGAGGATATTGAACGCTGTAACAGCCATGGTTGAAAGAAATCCATTATAATAGCCACGGGGCCAATAGATAATATATGTGCTGGCCCAAAATGAGAGTTGGGCCCACATTGTTTTATTTGTATAGGTGAATGCATGGGTTGGTCCCACTTCAATATTTTGTATAGGTAAACACATGAGTGGGGTCAAGCAGGTGATGTATGTGTAAGCCAAAGATGAGAGTGGGCCTACATTGATTTTTTTTTGTTATGGTAAGTGCATTAATGGGTCCGTGTAAATAATTGTATAAGTGGGACCCAAGAGTACTATTTTCATATTTGAATGTGTTATTGGGTTTCACACTTGATATTTCACATGTGTGTTAAGCACATGTTTATTCATCACTGTTATGCACTTTGCCAAACGATCTTTATGTCTTCCTAGCTTTCTATAATATCTGTTATAATTACTGCAACTAAATGATCTTTGGACTTCCTAGATCTACCTATGAAAGCTCTTGTGGTCTTATCGGTCTTTAGCAACTAGAAGATCTATTGTTGAAAGACTTGCCAAATTCCCCCGAAAGCATAAACGTGAATAGATGAATTGCCCAGAACATGCCCAACTTAGAAACTGTCTCAACAGCCTATGCTATTGGGCCCTAACAGCCAAAGTTAATCCTTATTTTGGTAGATCCACAGAGTGAGTTTGGGTAAGGGTTTTAGCTTCATGGGAAAGTCATCAAGGCCCGAGGGATGTTTACGACCGAACCACTTTTTTTTTTATGCTACAACTATGGGAACTTTTTGAAACCGTTTGCAACTCTTCTAATCGATTTGATTCTTCGGTTTTTTGGATTTTTATATTTATAATATATATTATAAATAAATAAATAAATATAATATAATATATTATAAATGGGTTCAACTATGATATCTAAAAGACATGATGTCAGAAAACAAAAACTAATCAATTAGCTAGTATTTGTCCCTTGTGTAGCTTACAAGCTGAGAACTTAATTCATTTATTTTTTGCATGTGAAGTAACTCAAAGGGCCTGGTTTGGTTCAAATATTTCTCTTTGAGTAGAGGCTTTAGAGCAACTTGTTGCTAATTCACTCCAAGATTGGCTTCTCTGTGGTTTCAACTTGATGACCCTGTGGCAGAATCTCACTTATCTATTTTTGCACAGCAGGGTGCTATCATTATGTGGAATATTTAGAAAAATCGATGTAAGGTGGTATTTGAGCATACCTCTTTTGATCCTTTAGCTGTACTAGTGGTGGCTCAATCTCAGATGACTGAACTGATTTCAAATATTCAATTATGGACTTTAATTCAATCATCTGAAATTCATTTTCAAACTCAAATTGGTTGAATCAAACCACATGCCTCTTCTCTGAAGTTGAATTTTGATGGAGATCTAAATTCATCTACTGGTGATGTCAGACTCCTGATTTGTGGCTCCAATGGTCTTTTTTGCTTTGGACGAGCTTTTAAAGTTCCATTAGGCTCTTCTTTGGAAATAGAAGCCAAAGCCACCTTGGCCACTTTCCAGTTTGCTTTTGATCTGGGTGTTTCTTCAGTTTATATAGAGGGTGATTCTCAAAACGATCATATCGAGTTTGTTGGAAGATGATCATGTACCTCCGTGGAGAATTAGGACTGTTATTACTAATTGCAAACTCCTCATGTTGCAAATCCCTCACTGCTCGGTTAGTTGTGGAGATGTCAATTGGATGGATTTGGTCCAACCCGATTCAGTCCAATGTGAGTTTATTTATAAATGGACTGGACCTAATCCAGTCCAAATCTAATACAAATCAAATTCAATCCAATACAAATCAAATGAAATATCAAAAATTATATAAAAGCACTTTTGTATAAGTATTTTGATAAAAATATTTGCATAAAAGTGTTTTTACAAAAGTACTTCGGAAAAGTGCTTCATTTTTCAAAAAGTACTTCTATGGACTTTTATAAAAGTACTTTCATAGAAGTGCTTTTATAAAAGCACTTTCGTAAAAGTACTTTTATAAAAGCACTTTCGTAGAAGTGTTTTTATAAAAGTGCTTTCATAAAAGTACTTTTGTAAAAGTGTTCTCATAAAAGTTCTTTCAAAAAAGTGATTTTTTTTAAAAGTGCTTCCATAAAAGTGCTTTTATAAAAGTACTTATATAAAAGTGCTTTCATAAAAGTACTTGCATAAAAGTTTTTTTTTTTTTTGTAAAAGTGATTCAATAAAGTTGGTTTCGTATAAAAGTACTATTATAAAAGTGCTTTCTGTTGGTATGAAAATTTTGGGCCCATGAAGTGAAGTAAATAGAGCCCAATATGAGGTTGAATGAAAAGGAGTTGTTATGCCCATTAAGAAAAGAATAAAAAAAAATTGGGCCCAAGAAAGATGTGTGTTAGGTAGATGATTGAATATTGAGTGAGTTTAAAAGAGAGAGAGAGAGAGAGAGAGTATACCATTAGATCCAAACCCAATAGTGTGTTAGGTAGGGCCCACACCTACTGCGTAGATGATTGAATATTGAGACAAAGCCCACCATTCATGGCAATTAGAAAGATTTTCTTACTCTCAAATCAATTAGAGAGATTTTCCCTAATCAATTTTAGTGGAGCCCAATTGATTGGCAACCATGCCTAGTTAACAATTTGGTTAAAAGGAAATTTTGATTGGATGATTCAATGAGGATTATCTTAATTCAATTAATGGATTTCCTTTCTTATATGGCCCTAATTTCTTGACAAGTGGCACCTTTACAAACCTCTTCCAATCAATTTTATTTATACAAAGACCACGGATCTGTTAATTGGAGATCTCAAATCAGCCAATTTTCCCAAATAATACAAAATTATAATTAAGAGAATCCCTTTCAAATCAATTTGTGGGTCCCATATCAATCGGCATTAAATTCCAACAATGATTGATGGATTCAAATCAACTTAAATCCTTTGGACCAACTCATGGGCTAAGGAGGAACCTCTATAAATAGAGGAGAAAACAAGAGAAAGCTTTAGTCCTCCTTCCGCTCTCTCCCTTAGAGCTCCCCTTCGTCTCCCCCTTCGGCTACCCAATTCCTCTCCTTTACTTCTGTTGCTTTTGACAAAGAAGAAGAAAAGACGGACTGCACCAAGATCAAGGAAAGAAGAATCAGAATTTCCGCTCCTGAATCGTTGAAACTTCGAAATCGTTACAGATCCGTGCAACGTTGGCTGAAGAATTCTGACTTTTGAGTTGCTGCAATCAAAAACTTCATCAAATTACTACTCGGGCTCGAAAAGTGAGAAGACCAGCTCTTCCTTCTCCATCGCCACTCCTAGAGAAAGACATCAAGCGGTGAAAGATGAGCAATTTCTGCAACAATAATGTGTTCCGGCTTTTGCAGATACAGTAGTGCTGAACTCTTAATATTAATAGTGATATGGTATGATAGCATAATTGATTCAGGGAACCACATCAGTAGCACCAATTATTGAAAACTAGCCAGGGCGGAACAACGATAGATCTATGGCACTCGAACATGTTGGGGGAGGGAATTACCGACTAAATTCCCTCATTGTTTCCAAGGCAAAGCATCCGCGGGGATAGAAGCTGACAGATGGAATCAAGTGGAAGGACTCCAACCAAAGGCTGATTGGGCAAATTGATTCCCATCATGGATCCATCGAAACCGCATAAAACTCCGGTGAAAGCACAATGGGCTGGGTCAGATTGCTTCGGGAATTCAGCTCTAGTTGTTTCGGGAATTCAGCTCTCATAGGGTATGTTGTTTGCCTTCATTATAGTAACTATAAATCTGTATAGCACAATGGGCTGGGTCAGATTGCTTCAACCGAGGAAACAGATATTTTACATACAGATTTGAATGAAAGATTTATAGATGCCAAAGGTTTTTTGCTTCATTTTTCTATGTATGCCAGGATTTACAGTTAACTAATAGGTTTAGTTTTACATAACGTGGACACTCTTAGTTATGACAGCACTACCTTGATTTTTGTTCTGGTCTTAGTAGAATGCTTTTTCTCGGTGTTGCTTTCTTTTGTTTTTTCAACCCCACCTCTGCAAGATACAACTATCGCATTGAGGTCAAACGGAGGACCACAGATGTATTGGAATTGGACATCACATCACATGCTTTGGAATCCAAAACTACCCTTCTTATTTCCTCTCACGCCCAATTAACTACACCAATTGGTTTTGTAATTAGTAGCTACAAATCTATAACTGTTGTGTATATTAGTCTGTTAAAGAACTACAATTATATGCTACGTCCAATGTATAAAATTATGCATGGATTAAAGCAATTTCCTGACGATTGCAGAGTTTACATGTCAAGAATCCCCAACTCTTTAGTGTCTTTTGTTCAACAACTTTCCAAGGGGAACTCTTCTGGGAATAACCCTGGTTCTTGGTATCCCGAGAAGAGAGACCCTGCACTTTTTGTGGGTTCTTCGTTTGTCCCATTGGAGTAGGATCTCCGAAAGACTGAAATGAACTCCGGAATCCGTTCACCCTTGTATTGGGGTCAAGGATTTGGAGCAAGATCCCCTTGAAGTTCACAAAGAGGTCTTATGTGAATTTTAGAGGTATTCACAAGAGTTTACAGAAAGTTCACCAGAGGTGACCGGCCGGTCCTTGTTTTTTCTCGTTCAAACTAAATCACAGCCGCTGTTGCAACTTCCAGCGGTGGTGGTCCTCCTCCTTTCCCTTTTTCCCATTCCGGAGAGTTGGGTCGGATCCTTCTCGCATGTAAGAACTCTTATTTATGGGCTTTCCCCGAGAAATAAATGAGGAAAGGGGAAAGAGATTACAGTTTTTCAAAATTTTCATCAATTAGGTTTTCTTTTGAAAAATTGAGGAATAGTGAAAGACAAATTTGGCCTTTCATTTTTGCATTAGCACTTAGTGACAATGTCAATTGTCAAAAACAGTAGGGGTGCTTTAAGACAATATGTAAACAGTAAGGGTAGAGTTAATCAATTAGCTAAATCATAAGGATAGTTTAAGAAATTTGTCCATATATATATATAAGATTATTTTTCAATTTTTTTAAATATACCTCTCATGGCTTGGCTTGGCCTAGCTTGTGGCATGGCATTGACCTGTATGGGCTTGGGCCGTAGGCTGTGCTAGGCCAACTCCTGAAGTATCCTAGAGAAGGGAAGCATGACCCAGCTCAGCTTGCCAAAAGCACAGGTCACCCGCCCTAGCACAACCCAATTTACATCTCTATGGAAAAGCTTGTAGGCAAAATTTCATTAGCTCGATGAAACATCCATTGCAACAGCATTACAGAAGAAATCTAGAAGAACTAACCAAGTAAAAGGTCTAGACAAAGATAAACCCCGTTTGGCAACTAAATGAGTAATGATATGGAGCAACCACCACGGTGGATAGGGAGCATCCACTAACATGAGTTGGAAAATGCTATAAACATCACCTAAGAGACCTTTATATAGAACCATTACTATGGATATGTGTGTAACTTTAATCTTAGTGTGTGTTTTGTTTCATAGGCATTTTGTGATAGGCGTTTATCAAAACGCTATCATGTCATCACCAAATCATCATTTTTCCCATCATATTCATTTGTATACATTGATATCACAAAAGTGAGTTTTGATTTATGTGTGCACCAACCATTGGGGGAAGCTTCGCTTTAACATTTCCACCAATGATTGTGATGCTGCTCGATCTGAGGTGGTGCACGAACCGAGGAGGGTAGTCAGATAGTCCTTACCAACAGGGCAGAGTCGAGGTGGTAGGATGGAGCCGCGCTTCAAGACCTGTGATGGCCTGAGGAGTGATCCCTGGGTAGATACTTCGATGCTCAAGTCAATAAAAGATGGTGGATGGTTGGGCCAAGCAATATGAGTTCTGGTCCGAGCAGAGTAACAGTATGGGTGCTAGAAGTTAGAATCCTTTACCTTGAGCGGGAGATACCTTTTTATAGTTGGAGGTCCATGTGCTGGTCAGGTTGGGCTTCTAGGGTTGTCGGGATAAGGTTAACTGCCAAGGTCTTTGGGATAGAGTCCTATTCCCCAGCGGAGTTGTCCTCTTCCCTCCTCTTATCCTTGGTCGTGCTTATCAGCGTGACGTGTAGCTGATGTGGCTGAGAGGATAAGATAGGGGGCTACGGTAATAGCGTATTGCGGCTGATCGCGTTAGGGCCAGGCTGCCAGCTCGTGCTGTGCCAGCCGCGTCTGGGCCGCCAGGTCGGCGCCTTAGAGCTACGACTGCGCTGCATCAGCCTCGTTAGTGACGTCGGTTACCCACTCCTACAAGAAGCTACTAGGAGCTTGACTTATGGGGGTAGCACTACTGACTTTAGGTCACCAGCTCACACGGGAGCCTTGGAAGGCTCGACCGGCAGGGGCGTCCATGCAGTCTGTTGGCCGCTTACTCCCGCGGAAGCCACGTAGAACTCATCTTTGTAGAGAGTACTTCGCGAAGAGGACTTGTGAGGTTTTATCTGAGTTGAAATAAAGTTGGTAGAGCTGTTTAGTCTGTTGGCCATCAACTTCTTGCATAGTCTTTGAGTTCATAAAAAATGGAAACTATAAAACGAGAGATTTAATTTCTAAAAAGTGAGGACTTAGCCTTTTAAAAGATGAAAACTTAGCTTTTTGTAGCATATCCCATAGACGACGCCAATTGATGAATTAATTTTTGGTGGAGTATGAATTTTTTGTGCTAAGTACCTTGTCATTTGGTATGCTTCCAAGTGGCCGATGACTCATACCGAAGTGGAGCTGCCTGGTGACAAGCTGCTTAGTGTTGAGCTGCCTGGCGGTGAGCTGCCTAGTGCCGAGCTGCCTGGTGGTGAGCTGCCTAGGAGGTGCCGAGCTAACCAGGTGCCAAGCTGCCTGGTGGCGAGCTGGATTGATGAGTTTTGTTGCTCTTTAGAGACCTACAAGGAACTAAATGTCAGAGGACCCGGGGTGGCTAACTCGGCGAGGTTGCTCCGATGCTTAAGTCAGTACTCTCATAGTAGACTACGAGCTAAAATTACAAAGTATGACAGCTAGAATTTGCTTAATTGCTTTTGGGGTTGGTGCCTTTAGATAGGCATTGTTTGGCGTGGGCTTCACGCACCATATCCGAGATTTCTGCGAGATCGTCTAAGTGGTTCGAGATTCCTAGAGGTAACTGCCATGCACGTTGACCACCCTCCGGATCGTTCGGCATGTGGGCCAATTTCCAAGGATTGTGGGAGTGTTAGGATATGCATGCCGAATTTGTCGGTGAGCACATCTCGAAGATCACCAGGTTGCGCCTGGGCCAGGCCGCCAGGTCGCGCCAGTGCCAGGCTGCCAGCTTGTGCTTGTACCAGGCTGCCAGCTTGGGCCAGGGCCAGGCTACCAGCTCGTGCCTGTGCCAGGCCGCGCCTGTGCCGGGCCACGCCAGGCTGTGTCTGGGCTGCCAGGTGGGACACCATCAACTTGGCTAAGGCAAGTTGTTGCCAAAGTGGTTCCGGGTGTCACCTAGTTGTTTTGAGGTGCCATGTGTCACAATATCATTGGAGGGCCAAATCCGCCCTCATCAGCGGCCATGGCTGCAGAGTCGGTGTATGCCGCGGAGCTGGCTAGGCCATGCTGACGTGGCTAGGGATGATTGGGCGATGACTGGACGGCCATGTGTCGTCTAAGGCCAACTCAACCATGACCCGAACAGGTTGAGTATTTACTCACTATTCTGCTGATGTGGCGTCTAATGGCGCTTAGTGGTGCCTAGTTGTCCATAAACGATTTATCAAGTACTTTTCTCAATTTTGAAGACAAATCAAGTACAAGCATTTATTTAATAGACGGAAGCTATACCAAACACATAGTTAAAATTTATTTACTGGTTTTTTGTTGTTTTTTAGTAGGAGCCATAGTCAAAGTCGAAGGAGAAGCCCTCCTGTAAAGCATAGAAACTAAGGCTGTGTTTGGTTTGAAAGAAAAAGCTAGGGAAAGGAAGGGAAATGTAAGGAAGCATACATCAATGTGGAATTGAGAAAAAAAAATCTTAGTAGACATATGGAAAAGGTTCGCTAATCATTGTAATTACCAATTTTTAATACTAAGTTTTCCTAAAGTAGAGTTTTATTAGATCATGTGACAAAGATTTTGGGCTCAAATCCGAATCTATCAATATATCGTGGCAATGGCCAGAAAAAGATGGTCACAATGTTAGAAAATAAAAACCTATTCAAGGACCTCACTTAACAACTTAAGCTTTTAGTCTTTTAGGTTGAATAATTCCTTGAGATGATATTTGACCAAGCGGTCTAGTATTTGATCTTTGTTGCCCTCATAATTAATTATATTTCAAAACAAGTTATGAGTAGGCTTGCACTTATCCACACTTTAAGCCTAATAGGCTTCTGCATGAGGGAGTATATTAGAAAATAAAAAACTATTCAAGGATAAGGAAGGTAATTTTCTCCGTAAAACTAGGGCCCACCCTGTCCACCCCAAATTGGGCGGGTTTTCCCCGATCTTAAGTGGGGATGGGAAAAATATTTGTGCCCCGAATTGGGGATGAGGCAGGGAGAAGATTTGCATATAACCCCCCAAAGTTGGTGGTAAATTATTAAAATATTCCTAGTTTAATATTAAATTCTAAAATATCTTTAAAATTTTCCCGAATTACTCAAAACCTTTAGGATCCCATAATTCAACGTTTAAAACACCCCTAAATTCCCATAATCCAATTTCTAAAATAACCCCAAATATGATATATTTTTAGGTGATTGATTCAGTGTGGGGAAAATTTGGAATTCCCTATCTCTGATAAAGAGGGGGTTCCCCACCCCAAACTTGTCCAATTGTCATTCATGTTCAAGGACCTCACCTAACAGCTTAAGCTTTTAGGTTGAATATTTCCTTGAAAGGAAATAGGAATATAAGAGGATATTGAACCCAAACCAGTTTTCCATAGGAAAGATTCCTGTCTTTTAAGGGGCTATTTTCAAAATGCTCTTTAGCTTATTCAACTCCCTTCAGTTATACCAAATATTGATAGGTTTCAAAAGGATCTAGGTGAATAAATTGAAAACCTTTTGCACATTTTTTTGAATAAAATAAAAAGGAATTTCTCATGATGTCATTCTTTCACATGTTTTAAAAGATTAGTTACTATCTATTACCATATAAAGTACCCCGCTTCCTTGTATGTATTTAAAGAACTAGTTAATCAGGACTCTTATCTTTTCTTTTCTAGTTAAGTACCTTATCCCAACTCCCAACCACATGGGCTTAGCTACATGAATCGTGTATAGTCATTTTATTTTTAGGGAGTGCTTGATATACAGTGATGTTGTCTTGTGATTGCATTTTGGGTTGATCCATACAAATTTGTATTTGAAAGATTTTTTATCTGCAATGTTTTAAAAACATTTTAAGTTGATCAATACAAATACAAATTGTTTTTTCTACCTAAACAATCAAATTTGGTGTTTCTTATACATGCATTTTTTTAATTGAAACAATATTTGTATATAATGTGGTAATACATTTTGTATAAATTGTATCGATGAACCCAAAATGCTGGAAATGCCTCTGTACCAAACACCCCCTTATTCAATACCATATATCCATTGTTAAATTATAACACAGCAGTGTTAACTTATTCACAAAAAAGACAATCCATTAAGCAAAAATTTCAAGGCCAGTTGTCATTACTCATTTGACACAACCGTTGTTTTTTACCAGCTTGGGAATAGTAGTGTAAGACAACCATGCATCGGCAGTGTAAGGCATGCCTTCCCATTTATCTTTACTGATGCTGAATATCTGTCTTTTGGCTTCATCTCTAAACAACCATACTAATTTACCAACTGTTTGGTTGGACAGAATCAGAAATTCATTCTCTTTCCTGCTTGAATGACATTTCCTTATTTAAGGGAATGGTCATTTCCTGTCTCTCTTAAGAATGAAATCTCATTCCTGTTAATTTCAATTCCTATTCTCATTTCTATCTAAACCAAACAGACTATGAAATAAACGATTTTGATTCTGATTTCAAAAAATTTTGATTCCGATTTTAACAATAAACCAAATGGACCCTTAATAGGCAAAGATATCACTAATCTTGAACACATTTTGTGGGCCAATGACCTAGTGGTTTAGATGGTCACTCGATATCCCTGGAAAATAAATAAGAGGCACCCATCGATCAATACAGGGAACTGCGAGTTCAGATTGGCTACCAACACTGCCCCTAGCAACTACAGTCGTACATTAGGAACATCTCCCTATTCATGACAGGGGAGATGTTCCCTATATGTGGATGCAATTGTATGCTGGGACATTGTTGGCAGTGATGTATTCGTAGCAGATCCCTGCCTGTGCATGAGAGTCTTGTTGCCCATACCATGAAGGGCCTACAACTCTTGGATAGGGATCTGCCACCAACATAATACTCCCAACAATGTCCCAGCATACCACTACAACCACATTCCTGCATATAGGGAGCATCTCCCTTGTCATACATGGGGAGATGTTCCTAATGTGTGACTGTAATAGCTAGTTGGGATAGTGTTGGGAACATTTGTTGATAGAAAATCTAAACTTCTCACTCATCCTGTGATATATCCACCTTGAGTTCTGATGACTGCCTATAATGTGTACTATGTATTGGGCTTTCATCTACTCTAACAATGTAGGAAGATTTTATTGAGCTGGAGGTTAATCTAAAGCCTTTCTTTTTTTTTTTATAATTGTTTTGAGGACAAGTTAGGGCAGCCCAATGCACCAGGCTCCTACCAATGCAAGGTTTGGGGAGGGACAAAAGTGGATTAAATGCATTCATGCATATCTACATTGAGAAGGCTAAGGGGATGTTTGCTAATGTGAATGGTTTAATGTCCATTCCAGCCTCTTTGAAGTTTGAATAGCTCATCAAATGCTTCAAAGTAATTGAACTAGCTTAGTTGAATCTTCTCAACCCTCCCAAAATGGGCTATGGAATTGCAAAGTTAGCAAACCAAGGCTGAGGGCATGAGTGGGACCATTGTTTTAAAAGGATTAAGCCTTAAGGTGAGGCTTTTAGATTTTGCTTCAAGGTTTAAGCCTTTTAACTTTGGTGTGAGGCTGAGCCTTTGTCAAAAAAATGTATAAATGACAAACCTAAGGCATGATTAAAGGTGCAACTTTGGTGGACTCAGCCCAAGCCCGAATCAACCCAGCCCGGAATTTTACACAGGTTGGGCTTGGGCCCAAGAAGTCAAATTTTCTTATTTTTTGGACTGGGCTCAGGCCTACCCCTTAGGTAGCCCGAGCCTGGCCCAACTATATACATTTATACATACATATGTGTATATATGTAAATATTGCATACAAATTTACATATGCATAAATACATTTATACATGTATAATTTTAGTGGGTTCATTGACTAACTCAAGCCTAGCCCGGGCTTGAGCCCAACCAGAGTGCCTCAAATTACAAATTGAGCTGGGCTCAAGTTGGAAAAATTGGGCTTGACCACGGGCTCAATTTGGGCTCGGGCCTTCAGCCCAAGTTTTAGGGCCGAGCTTGAGTTGACCATAAATCTGACCCAATCCGCTTGACTTGCACCCCTAGGCATGATGCATAGAAAGGCATAAGCCTAAAATATCTATGACAACTATATTTGATAAATAAAAAAGATTGTTTTACGCATTTTTGTAAGTTAACAACATACTAGCGGAGGGCTCTTGTCAAAAACTATTCACATCCACATGGGCGTTCTATAGGTGTGGTGTATACAACTTGTTGATTCCATACATCTTACATACAGATTGTGAGATACAAAATTGATCATGGATGGAAAAACATAATTTAAGCAAAAAATAATTTAGATTAATAATAATATAGAATAATAGTAGATAAAATAAAACACCAATATATAATTACTAATAAATATATTTGTCATTTATGTCAATTATTAGAAGGGCAAATTTCTTAAACTACTCCTACTATTTAGCTAATTGACTAACTCTACCCTTACTATTTAACTATTATCTTAAATCACCCCTATTGTTTCTTACAATTGCTATTGTTGTTAAATCGCAATGGAAAAGATGATATGTCCTTTTTGCCCTTAAGTAAGAGAAAAACTCCTTCCCACTCTCTCATTCTCTCTCCCCCTCTCCCATTGTCTCTCTCTCCATCAACACAATAATCTACCATTTATTCTTCCTCTCCAACACCGAAAACCGAACCAATGATGATTTTTCACCGCCTCTCTCTATCTCTCTCTCTCCCCCTCTTTCCCTTGCCTTTGCTCCTCACCACCACTGGCCTCATTCCAACCATCACCGCTACAATTGAAACTAGCGGCAATTTCTCTCTTCCACTCCTTTCCATTCATTTTTCTCTCATTTTCCTTTTCTCCTTTTGTATCATTGGTTCCTCTTCATCGAATCACACCCTTTGTTTTGTGCTTTTCTCTCTTACCGTCATCCCTTATTTTGAATGTTCAACATTGAACTGGAGTTGTAACCTCTCTCTCTTTCTCTTCCCGTATTGTTCTTCTCCACTCTCCTACCTATTGCCTACTTCAACAAACGAAGAGAGAGCTCCACTGCCACAGAATAGAGCACACACATCCGTCATATGATACTCCGATGATCATCCGACCACATCTTCAATGATACCCCTGCTAAACCAAGCTCTACGAGCATTAGGAGCCCGGTGCACATGCCCAATTCGTGACTAAGTGAAGATTCTGTCAAGCATCTCTTAATTCCCATGAGATCGAAGAGAAACCTTCAACATTATCTCCACACACCAAAGTTGTTAACCATAGAAATTCTTAGTTGGCACCAACTGAGAATCCTATTTGTTCAGAGCTTTTCTAAAGACTCTGCTTTCCAACTGAGAATCCTACCCATTCAAAGCGTGAAGACAAGGTTAGGGAACATCTTATGCACAATTGATTATCTCAATCAGATTTCCTTTCAACTTCTTGACCTCCATCTACAATGCCTGAATTTCAAAGAAATTGTATTATGGTATCTTCCTAATTGTCACGGAAATTAAAATGCTAAGGTTGTATTTGATTTCAGTGCAAAATGATGCAAAACTATGGTAGTGCAAATGTTTTTGGTGTAAATTTTAATTTATTTTTGTTTCAAATTTTATGTTACTCTGTTTGGTTGTAGTGCAAATGAAATAAAATAAGACCTAAAGCAGAATAAAGTAAAATCTAAAGCAAAATTAAACCAAATTTTACATTTTTTCATTTGCACTCTTATACATCTACACATATTTTTTCATTTGTGCTGCAACCAAACATAGTCAAGTTGTTTTCTACTGGAAAATAAGGCACCATGTTCTTCTTCTTTACATCATCATGGGTTCAAGCAATACTATTGGTAGAGGAACACAACTTTAGAGGCGAGTAAATCTTTTTTTTTTTTTCTGGGTTGCAATGGATATTGGATATCAATTGGAAAAATTCAAGAAAAGGAAAGGCCATCGCAGATGATGTGCAGTTCCGACCAACTAAGTTCTTGGAAATCTGTGCGAGTGATTCTAAGTTCCAAAGTTTTTTATCATTCTCCATAAGCGATTTCATGGATGGAAATGCTCCGTAGAGAAGAAACTTGAATTCATGTTATATCTGTTTGTTAGAAAATCAATAATATTGAACTCGATGGGGAATGGAAAGGAGCTGAATAATCTCTTCAGAGAACCCGTATTTGATGGAACATTAACAGACACTAATGACAGGGGTGGAGTTAGTCAATTGTTAGAAAATTTAAGGGGTACTCTAAGACACTATGTAAACAGTAAGGGCATACTTAATCAATTAGCTAAACAATAGGGGTAGTTTCAAAAATTTTCCCTTATTATAAGTGTGTGTATGGTGACAAAAATAATTAAAAATGGTAAAATGTTTAGAAAAATCATCATAATATTATCTTGAACAATAAACAATTTAAAAATGAATTTTATTATAAAAGTATGATACAAAATTAACAAAAATGATGTGATTGGGCCGGTGTAACACAAGTGCATCACACTAAATCCTTCCCACAAACTATTCACACCATGTGTGGCCCATCTACAATAAAATAGTGTTGTTGATAAATTGAATGGGGGGTGGTCCACATGAAACTTAATATCCCATTCTATCGTGGATAGGACCAAAACGGTCCCATCCATGATATACTCATATTGTATCAAACAACCCTTGATTGGTCACAATTTTTTGAATATCATGTGTTTCCATTATCATAGTCAAACCTTTAATTAAAAGCTACAAATGCCTACTATGGTTAGGATGCAAATCAGATGAAGCTCAACCTAAACCCAACCTTGCAAATTGGGCATAGGACCCAAGCCTGGACCGAACCTGAATTCATATGTTTATGTATGCATGTAATGCATGTAATATATAGTTAGGTGGGGATTGACTACCTAAGAGTTCACATCGGTGCCCCACAGGATGCACCCCACTGTGCCTCATAGCACATCCCAACCGAGTATTGAGAACATCTCTGATTGACAAGTATGGGAAATGTTCCTATTGCACACCGAGATGAGAACAGATCTGCTTTTTACAAAGCACGCCTCACACCAACCTCATAGGCACATCCCACCATGTATGAAACATCTCTTGTGCTTAAGTATTATTATTTATAGGAGATGTTCCCAATACATCAGGATGTAACTGTGAGGTCGGTGTGAGGTGCAGTGTGAGGAGCATATCCTAAAATCGCTGAGATATGCATATGGAGCGCCTGTGGGCATGTCCGAGCTTGGGTCAGGCCCGCCCAAGTTGCACCACTAGGCACTAATCATGGTGTCTCAATTTAAATTGTATACCCGGTTAGAGTGGCTAGCGGGGACTCCCGTCTCCCGGAGTCCTGGGGGAAGTTGGGGAGGACCGGAGGAGTTCGGCTTCAGTCCAGGTAGAGTTGATGTGTGCATCGTTCGCACAGCATGAATACGCGCCACGCGTCCTTAAAACGTGTGCATCATAAAAACGTGTGAGGTGCTTCCCTCTCACCACCCTCGCCCATACGAATCGAACCCACGCTGCACGCTGGTTCTTGAACTTGAATACATGGACCGGGCCGCCACGTCTCTCTCTCCTCCGTAGTCCCCATCCTCCCTCTCCCTCTCACTCCCGTCCAGGGTTAGGGTTCTACCTTTCAACCGGCTAGTGACCAAAGCAACCGGCGACCGACGGAAAATAGCCATGCATAAAGCCATTTTTATCTGCAATTGTGGCTTAAGACTATGACTGTTGGATTTTAATCTCATAAGAGATTAAATCCAATGGTTTTGAATGGTCAATTACATGAGAATTTGCACCTGCACACTTGATTGAAAAATTAGCTTTTCTCTTACAAAACCCAGTTTTGAACTTGTCCCACATTGGAAAATTATAAGCTTTATTTTCAGTATTTTAATAGGAGCTTATTTACACTCTTTAGAGATAGTAGAGGAGAGTATGGGGGTTTGATACCGTGCAATGCACGTGCACGCGTGTGCGCGCTTGTGTGCGGTGCAATGAGGCACTTTAGAGGCGCACTTTGCACGCACCCATGTGGCTCGCGAAAGGCGGCTTTGGTTTTGGTGCGATTCTGATTGTTGATCACCGTTGATGACATCAACGGTCACGATTCGAACGGGTGTGATCAAGATGCACAATTCAAAGTTAACAGTGATTAACTGTTAACTACTTTTTAAACAGTCACAATGTTTGAAATTGTGACTGTTCAAGGTGCTTTCTCTGAACCAGCACCTACCTTTTCTTCWTACCTCTTCATAAACTATTTAAGGAGCATGAATCAGACTCAAAAAACACAATTTCAAAATTCACTTTCTCTCTCTCTCTTAGTCCAGTCTACTATAGTCTCACAGAAGGTTTCTTCGAAGATTCTTCAACTTTGCTGGTTGCAGATTCTCGCCCAAGGATCTGTTGTATCATGGGAACGGATTTGCCTGTAACCCAACAGCAAACTCAGTGAAACTGAGTGGGGGCGAATAACGTTCTAAAGACAATGTCTTTAGACGCGCCTCAGAGCTTCTCCTCCAAAGTTACAGTGACCTCATTTCCAACAATTTTAGAACGTTATTCTGCAATGGAGGCGGAAGCAAGCATGACTTCGATCAAGATGATGAACCAAGATCTTGTTCAACTAGACCAGTTTGATGAGGCAAACTTCAGCCGATGGCAAGACAAGATGATCTTCTTTCTAACCACACTAAAATTATACTATCTGCTAGACCTGAATCTACAATCACTTCCTGAACCCACTGACAAAGACTCAGAAAAACTAAAGAATAAAAGGGAAAAACAAGAAGAGGACTCACTTCTGTACCGAGGACACATAATGAATGCCTTATCAGACCGACTCTACAACTTCTATAAGGAACTTACATCTCCAAAAGAAATCTGGAAGGCCCTGGAATTCAAATACAAGGTGCAAGAAACAGGTACGAATAAGTATCTTATTGTAGAATACTTTGACTTCACCATGAACGACCATAAACCCATACTGGAGCAAGTTCATGAACTATAGGTGATAGTCAACAAAATTCGATCCCTTAACATCATCATTCCTAAATCTTTCCAAGTGGGAGCAATCATTGCCAAACTTCCACCCTCTTGGAAGGATTATAGGAAGAAGCTTTTGCACAAGGCTGAAGAACTTACCTTGGAGCAAATTCAACAACACCTTCATATTGAAGAAGAGTCTCGGATTAGAGACAGTAGGGATAAGACCCTGGCCGATATGTTGAACTTTAAGGTCAATTTTGTGGAAAACGGATCGAAGAAGACTAACCCTGCATTACAAGTAAAGAAGAAGGATGAGAACTTCAAGAAGAGCAACAATAAGAAAAGATCATGCTATGTTTGTGGAAAGAAGGGGCTTTATGCCCGAGTCTACCGACATCGGAAAGGCGAAACCAAGTCAACATGGTAGAAGACAATCTAGTGGCCATGATTACTGAAGTCAACATGGCAGAATCGTCTTCTGGATGGTGTTTGATTCAGGCGCCACAGTCCATGTTTGCAAGGACAAGTCCTTGTTCAAGACATATGAAGAAGTGACTGATGGCCAGGAGGTACAGATGGAAAACCAAACATGTGCCAAAGTTGCTGGAAGAGACAGCGTAGAGTTGAACTTCACCTCCGAAAAGACATTGACTCTCTTGAATGTTCTCCATGTTCCTAACATTAGAAAGAACTAGGTCTCAGTAAATCTTGTCTGTAAGAGGGGATTAAAAGTTGTCTTTGAATCCGACAAACTAATCCTATCCAAAAATGGAATGTTTGTTGGAAAGGGATATGGTTGTAATGGTATGTTCAAATTAAGTATTAATGAAGGAAAAGTTTCTGCTTATATTGTTGATTCTTTCTCTTTATGGCATTGATAGATTAGCACACTTGAATTTTAAATCCATAAAGAACAGGAACAAACTTGGTATAATTGCTTACAGTAATGAATCAACTGAAAAATGTGAGATATGTGTAAAATCTAAAATGGCTAAGAAACATTTCCCTAGTGTTGAGAGGAATTTTCAACTTCTAGACTAATTCATTCTGACATCTGTGAACTCAATGGTGTATTAACTAGAGGAGGTAAGAGATACTTCATAACATTTATAAATGACTTTTTTAGGTACAACTATGTCTACCTTATGAGAACTAAGGATGAAGCCTTTGACATGTTTAAACTGTATAAGACTGAAGTTGAAAATCAACTAGAAAAAAAATTAAAATCCTTAGAAATGATAGGGTGCTAAATACTCTAAAAATGAGTTTAATTCTTTCTGTGAAGAATTTGGAATAATACATCAGTGTTCTGCTCCCTATACCTCTCAATAGAATGGCCTGGCCGAAAGGAAAAATAGAACACTTACAGAAATGATAAACTACATGTTGTTAAAAGCCAATGCACCCTTAAACCTATGGGGGAAGCACTCCTAACAGTCTGTCATTTACATAACAGAATTGTTTCTAGAGTTAATAACAAATGCCCATATGAATTATGGATAGGAAAAAATCCTATTTTAGCATATCTAAAAGTGTGGGGGTGCTTAGCATATTATAGAGTTCCAGATCCTAAAAGAACCAAGTTAGGACTCAGCTAAGAGAAGTATGTTTGTTGGATATGCAGAACATAGCAAGGCCTATATGCTTCTAGACTTAGAGTTCAACATAAAAATTGAAACTAGAGATTTGGCCCGACCTCGTGGCTCAGGTACACGTAGGCGTGACCTAGCTCAAACAGTGACTTAGCATGACAGCACAACGGACGTGAGCACAACTCGGTGGGGAGGTCCCACCGAGTTCAGCACGGCAACTCGGCAGGTAAACTACTCGCCGAAAGCCGCCTCACCCGCACCTCCTCCCCGGGGTTAAGGCACTTCGGGGGGTCCCGAGTTCAGGGCACCCTGACCCCTTTTGAGACCCGAGCTCCTCCCAATGGACCTCGGGCCACTCCCAAGCAAGAACGCACCGATTCTTCTTCGGACGCCCCGAGGCACAAAGACCTCGGGTCGGCTAGCTCGGCATAACCGGCTGCAGGCAGCCCGTCACTCAAGGGACGGCCCAGTTCAGGGTGATTCGCAGGAGAATAGCTCGGTATACCGTAGAAGGGCTTCCTGCCCGACCACCGTACCCGACAAACCTGCGAATTGCAGGCATGTCCCCTCGCCGCGCCTGTCACCTTTAGAAAGGCATCCCACACCTGACAGACACGTATCCTGCGCGACGGCCCCACGCGTGCCACTTCAGCCCTGCCTGTAATGGCTGTGGCAGACTGACAGTGGCAGTTGTACCTGCCCTGTCAGAAGTCAGAGGGCCCAGAGCAACGGAATTCAGCTATAAGGAACTTATCCTCAAGGAACAGGGCATCTGGAATAGCTAGCGCAACCTGCACTCTTAGTGTTCACTCTCTTTTAACTTCTTGTACACAGTACTAACTTAAGCATTAGAGTGTTCCCGTCGGGAAACCCCCCGGGAGTTCTTCCTCCTTCTTCTCGTTTCAGGTACATCTTAGGAGCCACGCGAGCGCCAGCTAGGAGTGATCGGATTGTGCTACATCATTTGGCGCCGTCTGTGGAAAATGCTTCAAAAAGCCTTTCCCTCCAAACTCTATCAGTTCCTTCTTCTTCCTTGAAACAATCCAACGCTCATGGCTTCTTCTAGCAACATCGGACGAAGCATGGAAATGGATAACTCCAGGGAACAACCCCAGCTTCTTACTGTCGGTATTGGACAGTTCACCATCCCCCTCTCAATGGACGAAATCCCTAGCTTGAACGTGCCTCTCACAATGGCACCTGTCATCGCCCCACTCCCTGCTATAGTTGGAACGACGTTCACCGAACCTTCGGTCGTGCCCCCAGTGGCCAGCCCGAACCAGCTGGAGGACCTAGTGTAGTGCATGAGGGCCATGCAGGCTCAAATGCAACAATTCCAACAACTTCAACTCTATCAACAACATGTATTGCACCAGGTCTCCCAGTATCAGTATCAGCAGCAGTTCCCCTAGCTGCCCCAACCTCAGCTTCAGTAGCCTTAGTTCTTGCCTCAGCGCCTAGCCTCGTAGCAAGCCAAATCTCGCCGCTAGAGCGAGCACTCCGGCCGAGGAGAGGCCCCCCAAAATCTCCCAAAAAATCAGGCCTCCCCCCATGGCAGACGGGAGAGACCGACTACCCCGATCTCGCCGTGGGCGGACAGGTCGGGAGGACCCCGGCTCGGCAGGTCTACGTCACCGCGACAGTCGAAGTTTGGAACCCCGATCCTTGAAAACCGGTTCGAGATCCTGGCAATAGACTCCAAGCAGGACCCCTCTGTCCATAGCCACCACCAGCAGACCGGGCCACTCACTGCGCAAACCATTCTAGACAGCGCGGAGGTGAGCAGCACAAACGCCGAGCCCATCAAGAAGCAGAGACGCCACCGCCGAGCTCACCGATCTGTCACCCACGATTTGCCCGAGCTCATGGGCAAAGAAGAGGTAGGCTCGGCCGAAGACAAAGCTCCCCTCCTCTCGGTTCCGTCCCCCCTGTCTTCCAAACTCCTAGCAGTCCCGATGCCCAAGGATTTCAAGCTCCCCCCTCTTGATAAGTATGACGGGTCATTCGACCCGAATGATCATGTAGATGCCCTTCAGTCATAGATGCACCTGGCGCAAGCCAGTGAGTCGTGCATGTGCGTGGCCTTCTCCACTACTTTCAGGGGAGCGGCCCGCATGTGGTACCAGAACTTGGCACCCGGGTCAATAAGAAGTTGGGCGCAGTTCGCGCTAGCCTTCACGTCCCACTTTGTCACCAGCAAACGGTGCCCGCAAACCAAAGAAAGAATCTTCAACGTGGCACAAAGAAAGGGAGAGTCCATCCGGAGCTAAATCAAGCGATTCAATGATGCTTGTATGCAGATACCGCACCTGGACCCCTCCGTACGCCTTGCTGCAGCCAAGAAGGGCGTGATGCACAAAGAGTTCAAGTGGCACATGGTTGTCAACCAACCCGCGACCATAACCGAGTTTCTAAAGCTTGCAGATAAGTTCATAGTCACTGAAGAGGAGATCAACCAGAAGGGTGAGGGTGCACCCGAAAAAAGAAAGAGAGAAGGAGAGCCTTCCAGTCAAGGGGACACTCGAAGGAAAAAAGAAACAGTTCGGGGGCAAAGTCGGGTCAACTGTTCCGAGCTCCCGCACCAGACCGAGCTGATTACACCCCACTGAACGCGAAGCGGGCCGAAATCCTGATGGCGATCAAGGTTGCCCCGTACGTGAAGTGGCCACCCCGTCTAAGGGGGAATCCCAATGAAAGAAATAAGAGTCTGTATTGCAGTTTTCAAAAAACCACGGTCACAGTACCGAGAGTTGTAAAAACCTCTGTGACGAGATAGAGGAGCTCATCCATCGCGGATATTTGAGAAACTTTGTACAAAATAATAATAATAACAATAGTAATAGAACAGGTCGGCAAGGGGAGCAAAGCAAAGATGCTCCCGAGTCCAGCAGCAGGCCGGCCGAACAACCGCAGAGGCAGCCTCCAGAGGAGAGGCCAGTTCGGGGGACCATCCACATGATAGTGGGAGGTTCGATCATTGCGGGTTGCACCTCAGCAGCAGCTCAGACGTCAG
>NW_010729101.1:3073063-3083081 GCF_000365185.1 Nelumbo nucifera | reverse complement strand
CGAGCCGAGGTACCTACCTCGGGCTCGTCGATGAGACTGTCTACACTAGACGACATACCAGACTAATAGAAAGAAGCGAACTAGAAGGGAAAAGGGAGCTCGGGAGGACTCACCAAGGAAACGCAACCGGATTGGAAGAACAGAACGAATTGGAGGACCCGAGCTAAGAAACCCCTAGCGCGAGCTCAAACGCTAACGATGAAAGCTTTGTAGCGAAGAAAATGGCCAGGGGACCCCCTATTTATAGCCGCAACCGTGGGTTCTTCGAGGCGAAAACGATTTAGCGCGTTTTTGATGTTCGCGAAGTCCAAGTCACGTGAAAGTCCACGCGTAACCCGGACGCGACTCGAATCCCTTTTTGGTCAAGCCAGGCGCTAGACCGATACAGCTGGACGGAACGCGCGACAACGTAGCACAAAACACCGACGCCAAATCCACCCAGCGCGTCATGACCTCCCCGCGCTGGGTCACCGCCGCTAGCGCAGGGAGTGGGGGGCAATTGATGGAGGGAGATTTGGCCCGACCTCGTAGCTCAGGTACACGTAAGCGTGACCTAGCTCAAACAGTGACTCAGCATGATAGCACAACGGACGTGAGCACAACTCGGTGGGGAGGTCCCACCGAGTTCAGCACGGCAACTCGGCAGGTAAACTACTCGCCGAAAGCTGCCTCGCCCGCACCTCCTCCCTAGGGTTAAGGCACTTCGGGGGGTCTCGAGTTCGGGGCACCCTGACCCCTTTTGAGACCCGAGCTCCTCCTAATGGACCTCGGACCACTCCCAATAAAAAACGCACCAATTCTTCTTCGGACGCCCCGAGGCACAAAGACCTCGGGTCGGCTAGCTCGGCATAACCGGCTGCAGGCAGCCCGTCACTTAAGGGATGGCCCAGCTCAGAGCAATTCGTAGGAGAATGCTCGATATACCGTAGGAGGGCTTCCTGCCCGACCACCGTACCCAACAAACCTGCGAATTGCAGGCATGTCCCCTCGCCGCGCCTACCACCTTTAGAAAGGCATCCCACACCTGACAAACACGTATCCTGCACGACGGCCCCGCGCGTGCCACCTCATCCCTGCCTGTAACGGCTGTGGCAAACTGACAGTGGCGATTATACCTGCCTTGTCAGAAGTCAGAGGGCCCAGAGCAACGGAATTCAGCTATAAGGAACTTATCCTCAAGGAATAGGGCATCTGGAATAGCTAGCGCAACCTGCACTCTTAGTGTTCACTCTCTTTTAGCTTCTTGCACACAGTACTAACTTAAGCATCGGAGTGTTCCCGCCGGGAAACCCCTTGGGAGTTCTTCCTCCTTCTTCTCGTTTCAGGTACATCTCAGGAGCCACGCGAGCGCTAGATAGGAGTGACCAGATTGTGCTACATCAAAAAGTATAGTTCAAAAGTTGAAAGACAAAAGATGCCTTTCTGGCAATGTTGATGAGAAGAATCTTAGATTCAATTAAATCAGGGTTGTTGTATTAGGGGCTGTTGAAAGGATCACAGGTTACCTTTGTTAGTGTGAAAACTGAAAAGAAACTCTCTCTTATTAAAAATTGAAATTGGTTTCCCCTTTTCCTGTGAGGGAGATTATATTTGTAGACACGAAATAGAAGAACGGTAAATGGAGAAGAAAGATGCGACCACCTTCACTCCATACCAGCTTCATCACAGGTTCATAGACACCGTTCTTCATAAACTAGAATAGGAACAAGTTGCAATTCAATTGACCCTCTTAGCTCTCCTTATTTATCTCAACTACGACCAACAATCCAACAGCAACAACATCTCAGCCCTCCATGACAGCGAACCTCCTCCGGAGTTTCTTTCCCATTCTCTTGACTTCCCAGTGACCCATGAAGACCCACCTCCACCAAACATGGAAAAACAAGACCAGGTCATTGGTGAGGCTGAAGACAACAAGAAGAGAGAAGGGAATTACCAGACTTACTTGCTGTTCTTCGTCACCGGTAATGGTTAAGAATGCGATCACCACCCATAATGGCTGATACCTTGTCCGTTCCACCGGTTCTGGAACAATTAAAAAATGAAAAAGAATACATTAGTTTTCAGGGGATGTAACGGCCAAACCAAGGATTAAGAAGAAGAAGAAGAACCATGGCCAGTATCTAGACGAAGGTTGCCGCCGGTCGCCGGTTGAAAAGTAGAACCCTGACCATGGACGGGAGTGAGAGGGAGAGGGAGGATGGGGATTGCAGAGGAGAGAGAGACGTGGAGGCCCGGTCCATGTATGCGAGTTCGGTATGGGCGAGAGGAAAGCACCTCGCACGTTTTAAGGACGCGTGGCGCGTATTCATATTGCGCGAACGATGCGCGCAGAAACTCTGCCTGGACTGAAGCCGAACTCGTTATGGGCCTTATGGCCCGTGGGTTTGGGAGACGGGCTAGTGGCTACACGCTGTTCACTGTTGTGTACCCACACGAAACAAATAATAAATAAAGTTAAAAACGAAGGTTCAATTTTGCATCTCACCGTGCAAGTGAGGAAGGATGCAGTGGTACTCGGCCGCTGCTCTTCTTACCATTCTTACTAGTTCTCAGGTCAGAAACCATAATTTTGTTCTATAGCACTTCATAGAAATAGAAATATTTCCCCAGATCTGCGTTCGCATATCCTCAAGAACTTATTTCATGCGTTTGAAATTTGTGGGTCGCTCAAGAACCCTGTGAAAGATTTTTTTTTTTCAAAGGAGATGTTCTGAAACTTTATTTAGATTCAGCATTTCAATTAATATTTTCAGAATCCGCAGGGAATTGTGTGTTTGCTTGATTTGATGCTAACTGAATTAATGGATGTAGTATTGGGACTAGATTGAATAAGTCTTATCCGTGGGATTTTGGTTACAATAAACACGAATGATTGTAATTCTGTGAGTAAAATTGGCGTGCATCAAGTTCTTCTGTAACAATAGTTTTAGGAGTTTTTGCTTTTCTATTAGTTTTTAGTTAGGTCAATTGTAACACCATTAATTGTATATTATGTTAGACAGCAAAAAATGACAGTAAAAACCATCCAATTGCAGTTAACTTTGTGGTTATAGTAAGAAGCACAAATGTGAATGACAATTTACAAAAGTAATTCCTCAAAAAAGAGTTATCAGATAAAAATGAATGATTTTATTGTAGAATGCTCATTTTTCTGTCGGCATTAGTATGGGATGTTTATTCACTGCATAATTCTTTTATCAGCTGGATATTGATAATACTCAATGGATTATTAGTCACTTCATTAATTGGTGCGTAACTGTGTAGTAGGCTTCACATTTAGCAAGGAAAATCTGAGGTATTTGAGCGTGGGCATGCGCTTGTAAAAATCTTGGGTTAAGTAGGTGGGCATCTACTGGCTCCTCGTCTACCATTAACTTGGAAGTGAGTTGGATGGCCAGAAAGTAATTGTCCATCATTGGCCCTGAGGGGTCTTTGACTAGGACATTAGGGATTGTTTTTCCTTGTAATTTATCAAATGCTGTTGGTGTTAATAGTTGGAAATGATCAGGTGCTGAGTTTGTGTTCTTACAATGAAATGCCAACTTTTGGTGCATACCATTTGTTTATGTGGCAGGGAATTTTGACAACACTATCACAAAGTAATGGAGGATACAAATATGATTATGCTACAGTTCCTTTTCTCGCTGAAGTTTTTAAGGTATTTCTAATTTTATGATTCTTTATGATTATGATAAAGCAGACTCTTGTATGTGCCATGTTTCCTGAGATTAATGGGAATCCACAGTAATCTTGACAAGGAAAAGATTTGTGCATCAAGTAAAAAATTAGGAAGTAAATTTTCTGATATAAATCACTTTAGTTCTTAGATGAATTCCGGCTTTTTGTTGTCCATCTGATATCTACTATTTATTGTTAAACTGCAGCTTCTGGTATCTAGTTTTCTCCTTTGGAGAGAGTGCCAATCATCACCTCTTCCAAGGATGACTATAGAATGGAAAAGTGTGCGGCTGTTCCCCATTCCATCTATTATATACCTAATCCACAACAATGTTCAATTTGCTACTCTAACTTACATGGATACGTCTACATATCAGATAATGGGTAATCTGAAGATTGTCACAACTGGGATTTTATTCAGGTGCTGCTTGTTTCTCACACAGCTGTCTTTAGAATTTTATTTGATTGGTCTTATGCCTTTTGATTCTTCAACATTGATCAATCCAAGTATTTCTCCATTTCTAACTTTCTCATTGACATTATGGTATTAGCTAATCAGCAGATATATTTATTTATTTAACTTTCCAGGCTGTTTCTGAAGAGGAAACTATATACTCTACAGTGGATGGCAATTGTTCTATTAGCTGTTGGTACAACTACAAGCCAGGTAATAATGGGAATCTTTCTCTACATTATGGAACTTGGCTTGCATTATACTATCATTATTTGCCTGCTAATTTATTGAGGAACATTCTAGTTGGATGAGGGGATGGGGAAAAGCAACCTCTCATGTCCAAATGTTGCACTTATTCAAGGGGTGTGAAATTGAGATTCATCATTTGGTAGCCTTCCAAGGAGAAATCTTAGCCATAAATCAACCCAATGATATCAAACCATATACATGCCGCAGAATTGGTCCTTCTCTTGTTGCTGCCGAACCAAAGCACAAAGGACTTAATCTCAGGCTCAAGTGTAAAAGGCTTTTCGATGCTTACATAGAAGGCCCACTTCCAGCATGGCCAATTTACATACACAGACAGAGACATATACTTAAGTCAGCTCAGTGTCTCAGCTTTAATCCCAACTATTTGGGGTTGGCTACATGATTTCTGTCCCACCACTGTCCCAGGACCAAGTATAAAGGTGTATAATTCCTACATAGAAAGCCCAGACAGAGACACATACTTAAGTCAGCTTGGTGCCTCAGCCTTAATCTCAACTATTTGGGGTTGGCTACATGAATCCTGTCCTACCACTGTGTTCAATCTAAGGCCATGTTTCCTGTCAATTTTTAAGTCCCTCGATCATCCTTACCACTTCAATCTACATTTTCTTTGGTCTTTCCTTGCTCTTTTAGATCCTTCTACTTGTACTGAGTCATTCTTCACCAGTCACCAGTGCAGCCACTGAATGTCTGTGCACATGTCCATACGATCTCAATCAATTTTCATTCATCTTTGTCACTAATTGGTGATGCTCCTCTAATGCACTCATTTCTTGTTCTTTCCTCCCTATCTTGTAGCCTTTTCATTGATCCATCTCATCTTCCTCATCTCATCTAAGCCTTTTTTTAACATGTATCTCGACTGCCCAGCTACCTTCTGTGGGTCCTACAAAAGCCCATTTCTCAATGCTTTCTTTTGTTTAATAATCTCTTCTTAAAGCTGGTTTGGCTTGCAAGCTAGGGTTTCTTCCCCAGAGAATAGGGCTGTGATTCCTGTGAATGGGCTAGAGTTGGATGCAATCTATCTGGTTCTAAAGTCTTGCAATTATATAATTAGGTATTGCATTCAATTAACTGGATTCTGATTAGACTTGGTTAATATATGGATATTGTAACTTGTAAGTCATTAATAAAGTCAACTTAGTATTTATCAAAAAAAAAATGTCAACTTAGCATCATCTAAATGACCCCAGATCTTCCCGTAACACCCTTTGCTTAACATCATATCTGATATTCAAGACCTCTCTAGTCTCTTCTGCTCTCCAGTATCTGAGATTTTTTCATGTCTGTCACGAGTGCAATGTCATGGTCCACTATTGCATCTTGTATGCACTACTGTTCGAATGACTGTTTGTACCAGGCCAGATCATCCTTGGATCAGGCCCTTCTTTGATTTCTCTTATGAGCCTCTTTACCCATTTTGAGGGTTTTTTCCCTTGGTTATTCTCAATTTAAGTAAAGATTACATTACCAAAAACATAAATAAAATCAAATTAGAATTATTTATATGACACTTGAACTTACAGTCTCATAGAGAAGCTAGATCCTTGACATTAGAGCTTAGTATGCTAATGCATAATGGGATGGTGTGCCTACTCCCAAAGCACAAAGCCACAATCTGGCTTTAAAATTGATAGTTTGCAGATTTTGTTGTGCTTCAATATTCTTTTTCCTTAAAGTAGGGCAAATATAAATTAGCTCATAACACATCTTTGTATCTGGTGTCATGGTGTTTCTATTTAACTCCTTTAATGCATTTAATGAAATCTTTGACTAAGAAATTTGATTAATTCAAAGCATGTTCAATTGACTGGTCAGCTCCAACCCATCTGCAAATTTTCCTTAGCAAAGGAAAGATCACTGCCTGCAAACTAGTACCCTCTCCACTCTCTTTTTCTCTTCACTCCAAAAATCAACTTCGCTCCTGAAATTTCTTTAATTGTATGGATGAGCCTGACCTGATTCAAAGAGAACAAAAAAGAATATATCACCTAGCATCGGAAAAATTCTTGCAAATTCTTTAGGCATGTTTGTAGTCATAAATTGATTCTTGAATATATCCACCATCTATATAGCCATTATCATCATAGTTGGAATGCTTCTCTGTTTCATTTATGCAGATTAAAGGTTGTGGAGAGATTTCATGTGACTCACTTTTCTCAGCACCAGTCCAAGGATACATGTTGGGAATCCTCTCCGCTTGTCTTTCAGCATTAGCCGGTGTTTATACAGAATTTCTGATGAAGAAGAACAATGATAGCCTGTACTGGCAGAACATACAATTGTATACGTATGTATTCTTCTCTGCACACATTGCATATGTAGGTATCCTTTCTCAGGGCTTAGAACTAATAGTACTTCTTTTCAGGGATAACATGACCATCAAAGTAATATTTATTAATAATGTGTAAACCTCTTTATTGGAGGAAATTCAAATTTAGGGGGAAATACACAGCTCGTAGTTGGCAAAAACTAAGTACAAGCATCATAACATAAGATAAGAATCACTAGTATGCACCCCTAGGCCTGGGTCTCCCAATACAAAACCTCCTTATCAAGGCTAATGCCTTTGCTACTGTTATCTGGTGCCTAAGTTATGAAGGGCCTTTCTGAACCAGCCAAGAGTCAATCAATCACCACTAGACAATCACCTCAATGATGAAATCATTTCAACCCACAGAGAGGCAGCTTTAGACCTTGAAGCAGTGGAAGCAACTCTATTTTTAGGGAATTTACTTCACCAATAGGGCCTAATAAACTCATGACTTTCCTGATCTGTCTCTATAGACTGCTCAAGTGCTCATACTCATGAAGGCCCAAGAATGCCAAGGGACAACCATCAAAATTTAACTTGATATTTCCCAACTCCAGGGCTATCCTCTCTTGCAATACCTGCCATATTTGGTATTTCAATGTTAAATAAAAAATATAAAATGTCTCATCAAGAAAAGAAAATGTAAAATATCATCAATCACTTAGGAGCTGTTTCATAGTAGCTGAAATGACTGAACTGAAAAGGTTATTGCTTTGTCTTTTAGTGAATAAGCTTTTAAGGAGGTTGTGAGATGGCTGAAGCTGAAATTGGGTAGGGTACTATACCCTTAATGTTTTATTAATTGTTTTGTCCACTAAAGGACAAAGCAATAAGTCATTCAGTTCAGCAATTTCAGTTATTATCAAATTGCCCCTTAATAAGGAGCATTAGTTAAAAATCTCACCATCATCCAATATATAGAAAATCTTTCAACTTACAGTTTTCATGAAGTTTCTTAGAGAACATAAGATATCATTGTTGTGGGGATTCTCAAGCTAAACTAGTAGTTTTACTGTGGCATCTATAAAATATTTGCTCTCTTTGAGATATATGAAAGTATGACTAGCATGCTTTCAGTTATCAGAAGCTCTCAAGGGGGTTATATTGATTCTACCCTGATAGAGAATGCTTGTTTTTCAGTTTTGGTGCAATCTTCAACATGGCACGGCTTCTCCTTGATGATTTTAGAGGTGGATTTGAGAAGGGACCATGGTGGCAACGCCTGTTTGATGGTTACAGTGTTACAACATGGATGGTGGTATTAAATCTGGGATCATCAGGATTGCTAGTATCATGGTTAATGAAGTATGCAGACAATATAGTCAAGGTTAGTTTCCTTGTTATATATATATATATATAATGTGTGTGTATGTATTTATGCATGTAGGGAAAAGAGCATAATTACAACATCTACTTCCACAGGAAAGTTATTTATCTACTAATATTAATACAAATTAGAGAGGTCAATGTGTTACAACTCTCACATTCACACATATTTTTCTTCTTCTAATATTCTTTGTTTATATGCACTTTTCCTCTCTCACTTTTTATTTGATTTCTTGAATCTGATTTCTCCACTTGGTGTCAGAGCATTGATCAACATCTTTTTGTGCACATGGTGACCAACATCTTGGTACAGCTTGTCAACACTCTTGGCCGAATAGAGAAAAGAACAAGAATAATCTTAGAGGTGTCAAGAATGAATGACCCCCACCTCAAAGAGTCTCTTATATATTAAAAGATATGTACTATTACAAGAACGCCCATACAGGGTTGAAAGAGAAAAGAAGAATAAGATGTATAGTAATATACAACAGGGACTATACTAATAAGGTACATCAAGTTATAGAGTCTCCACACCCCCCACAAACTGATGCCTCGACATATGCATCAATTTGTCTATAAGAAAGAGATGTCAAACTCTAGTCGTAGCTTTGGTGAATATATCAGCAATCTGCATGTCCGAGGCTACATGAGGAAGCGATATAGATCCAGTAGTGAAGAGATCTTGGATAAAGTGGCACTCCACCTCGATGTGCTTGATCCTCTCATGGAAGACAGGGTTAGATGCAATCTTGATAGCACTCGTATTGTCAGCATAGAGAGGAATAGGAGTAGGAACCTAAATGCCAAGATCCATAAAGAGAGATTGTAACCAAACAATCTCATTGCAAACCGAAGACATGGCCCTATACTCTACTTCAGTGGAAGACTTGGTGATTGTTTGTTGTTTCTTACACTTCCAAGAGATGAGTGAATCACCCATAAAAACACACCACCCAGAAGTGGACCTACGAGTGTCTGGACAATCAGTCCAATCCGCATCAGCATATGCTCTCAACTGAATAGGAGAGGAGGAGAAGAACAGTCCCTGGGAAGTTGTGCTTCTAACATATCGAATAATGCGATAAACAACAGTCATATGAAGCTGACGAGGAGCAAAAACAAATTGACTAACAACCTAGATAGCATGAGAAATATCAGACCGAGTCATAATGAGATAAATGAGGGACCCCACAAGCTGGCGATATAAGGCATCATCAGGAAGTAATGGACCTTAAGATTAATAGCTTAAGATTTAGCTCCATAGGTGTATCAACTTGCTTTTCATCATTAAGACCAACAAGTTTAACAAGGTTAGAGACATACTTCTGCTAACAAACAAAATACCCTCGATCATTGCGATGTACTTCCAGTCCTAGGAAATATGTGAGAGGGCCCAAGTCCTTCATTTGAACAGAATTATGAAGTAATAGTTTCAATTCACGAATGCCTTCAGCATCATTCCCAGTCAACATGTCATCAACATATAGTAGGAGAATGGTAATACCTTGAGGTTGTCGCCTAACAAATAAAGAGTGATCAGAAGAGCTCTGGCTATATCCAACAACAACTACAACATCGCGAAAGCGTTCAAACCATGCCCGGGGAGCTTGTTTTAGACTATATAGAGATTTTTTTAGGCGACATACTAAAGAAGGATCACTGTAGTATTCAGGAGGAGGCTTCATGTAGACCGTCTCCTTCAACTGACCATGAAAAAAGGCATTCTTCACATTAAGTTGGCATATGGTCCAAGACTGAGCAACAAACACTGCTAAAAGAACACGGACTGTGGTGATCTTTGCAATAGGAGCAAAGGTTTCTTCATAGTCAATACCATATGTAGAGATGATGGGCCGAATGGCCCATAGGTTGTTTATTCTTTCTTCCTATGCCACCAGAAGTTCCAGCATTCCCTTTGGGTTTAATCCCCATATTGGCAAAGTGATCATTCATATCAGCCCCTTGAACCTGAA
>NW_010729101.1:3028391-3049702 GCF_000365185.1 Nelumbo nucifera | reverse complement strand
CATTTGTTCCAAAAAACTCCACCACAGAGATAAACCATCCCTTTCTGTTTCTTTTCAATTCTGTTACATATTTCCTACCTAGAACTGACATTGAGTTTTTCCAGCCATTCACCTTACCAGAGTTGATAGCCCCATCTATGAAACCTTTCATCCAGACAATGACCTCCTTTGATACCAACACAGTCGCCCTGTTATTCTCTCTGGTTTTCATTGCATCCTTACCTTTGATCCTTTCCTCTTCGAACTTGAAAGTCTTGGCTTCGATCGATACCTCAGACCTCCATCTTCCTACTACTCTGAACCTTCTCTCGTCCTCCATCCTTTCCTCTTCGTAAGAAGCTGGTTCTAGGAGAGGCCCCCTTGATATGGAAAATGGGTTCTAGGAAAATGTATGCTTAAAGACAAGTTGCAAAACCCTTGTAATTCAACAACCAAAGAAACTAATCCATATAAACAAATAAGTAAAGGTTTGCTACTTCAATTCTCCAGATAAAAGATCTAAATGACCCAACAACTTCACACATGGTTACATGGTGGGGAACCCAAACAGGTTGTGTAATTCTTTCTTGAGGAAGCCAATCTAGACACCAACCCTTAATCCGATATCATCTCCACGCGGAAAAAAGTTTCTGTTTGCCTGATATTTCTGGGGATCCCAGACTTTGTTTCACTCAATTTCATAGAGATTTGAAGCTTCACTTTCTTTTTTGTATATCTATAATTGTTAGAACTAGATAGCAATGTATTGGAGTAGGTAGCAGGATGGTTATGCTAATTTACATGAGTCACTTAAGCAAGGGTAAAAGTAAGCCACATGTGAGAGTTTGATTTTCTTCTCCACCAGTTCTCTTTATTTTTCTCATCTTCTCTTCCTCTTATACTTCTGCTCTTTTTTTATTGTTTAATTATTGTTCTGATGTGTTATGACAATAAGAAAGGAAAATTACATTAAAAGAAGAAAGGTTACCAAAAAGACTTAGGTGATGAGCTTTCAGTTTACAATCTATGATGCCTAGATGGACATGGATATGGCAAATGGGGATACAAGTCTCCACATTTCCTAAAATCTGGGACACGAGCATGGGTATGGGTATCCCATATGACATGCTTATATAATGTGTTTATATCTTGTTAGTTATGAAAAAAATGTGTTTATATCTTGTTTTTGAAGCTAAATGTTCTAACATGTGCAATCTGGAAAACAAAATGATGCATTCATCTGCCCCCCCTCTCTCTCTCTGGTTGAATAAAAATGTCAATAATCACCCCTCTCCGCACCATTCATCTTCCTAAAACCTTACCATACTACCAATCTACCATCCCCCACCAAAAACTGAGTGTATCTCACAGAATTTAAATGAATTTTGTGATCCTTCTCTATACCAAAACTCCATAGGACGTCAAAACCTCCCTTTTATCCTATTCAACCCTTGCTACTTCATTCTTACATACCACCTAAGTATCAAAGTATCAGTATTGAGTATCGTATCGATAAGCTTGGATATAGATATACTTTTGAAACACGTGGATATGGTGGAAAGATATAGATACACTTGGATACATTAGGGAAATTGCCCAAAATCCCACAAATACATTAATAACACTGAATCTAAGGCTGATCAAATAATTGCAAATAAGGTATAATTGTATAAATACATAAGAAATGCATATTTTAATGGTATATATGGAGAAATGGATTACAATTAATATATCCGGATATATATATATATATATCATACAATTTTATTTCGATAAATACATTAAATTCTCAAATAGTTTGTAAGCAATATATTTGTTTTTTGTAAATTATAGATATGTTGTTATTTAATATAAATTAAAATATTAATTAATCATTTGTAAAAATATATAATCTTAAAAATATATCAAATCTATTTAGGTTTCTAAGATACATATCATATGCAAATTCATAAATTTTAATTACTAAAATAATTATTCCATTATTACTAGTTTCTATAATTTATTTTTGAGATTATTCATTTCATAGATTTTAATGGCATATACTAAAAATCATTTTTTGATATAAATGTGGGTTTAATAGATTATTCATTTCATCAACGTTTGTAAAATACTAATTTTGAAGATTATTCTTTTTAATTTTAGTTGAACAAAATTACATATTATTATTTATTTGGATTATATGTAAACACTAAATTAAATAAAAGTTATTTTATTTCAATTGTTAGCATGAGATGATAAGTTGGTCTAGTGGTCTAGGTGAGGAGCATACTTTGAATGTAGGCAACCTAGGTTTAAGTCATGCTAGCCCTAGAATTCATTTTTTAATAAAGAGATTTGTGGTGCCACATTTGAAATTCAAATTTCAAATAGGGTATCATTATATATCGGTGTGTATCAGCAATGTACGCCAAGGATTAAGGTATCGGTAGCATATCTTATCAGTATCGGAAGGCACCGATACTGGATATGCTATGACTGGAAGTGCACCCTTCCAATCGTGTGTATCAACTTGATACGCCACCGTACCGGTGCGTATTATATAGTATCGACCGATGTGATCCGATACTCAACAATACGGAGGCATATCGAGGGCATATCAAACAACACACTATAAAAATTAAAGTCTGGTGTGATTTGAACCCAAGACATTCGCGCCCAACAATTAAACACATCATTAACCACTAAGCCAACACTCATTTTATGACAATAAATGAAATACCAGTGTTTTAAAAGCACAAGGCCAATTTGCTCCTAAGGCGCAAGGCGAGGCACTATCTTTCTGAAGCAAGGTGCAAAATTACCAAAGAAATGTTAAAAAATAAAAAATGTCAGAAATTTCAAAAAATGACAAAAAATTAAAAAAAAATATTAAACATAATGTCAATAAAAAATATAAACTTAAATTTAAAAATAAAAGCAAACATATAAAGCATTTTCAAGCATGTAAAACCCACAATCTCGTTTTTTCCTCAATTGCATCACTTCAAGTAGCTAATGTGATGTAAAACATATTGCATTCTTGATTCTATGAGTCGCTTTTGTACCATGCCCCTCGAGGCAAGCCCGAACAAGTCCAAGTTAGGATCTTAATTTCTTATTTCTCACATAAAAAATAATGATTTTATAACTTTAATTGCCTTTTAAGAAGATACTTTATGTGAGAAATAAGAATTTAAGACCCTAACATGGACTTGTTTGGCCTTGCCTCGAGGGGCGTGGACAAGGGCCCCAACCTAGCCGTTAGGCTCCAAAAAAAGCAAAAAGCACAGAATTTTAAAAAGGCACACGTTTGGGTTGAGGCACAAGTGCACCAGGCACACACCTAGGTGCATTAGGCGTACGCCTTTTGAAAGGGGTATGCCTAGGACCTAGGCGAGGCACATACCCTAAAATGCGCCTCGCCTGTGCGCCTAGGCATGCCTTTTAAATCACTATGAAATACATTAACTTTTATTCAATTTAATGTCCACAACAAATTCAAATAAATAACATATATTATATTCAACCACCCTAACTATAAATTAAAAAGAATAATATTTAAAATTAATACTTTATAAACTAATATAACAAATAATCTATCAAATCCACATTTATATAAAAAAAAGATTTTTAACCTCAAGAAATTTATACAAATAAAAATATTAATAATAAAATAATTATTTCAGTACTTAAAATTTATGAATTTGCACATGATATGTATCTTAAAATTTTATAAATTAATTAATATTTTAAAACAATGCATTTATTATTTACAAAAATAAAAAATATTATTTACAAATTATTTGAGAATACAATATAAATCGAATCTATCAAATTCACTAACTACAATTATATAAAAAAATTGAAAATTTAAAGAAATAAAAATATTAATAATGGAATAATTATTTTACTAATTAAAAATTATGAATTTACATCTGATATGTATCTTCGAAGTTTTAATAGATTTGATATATTTTAAAGTTATTTATTTTCATAAATTATTAATTGATGTTTTAATTTACATTTTATAATAACATATTTATTGTTTCTGAAAACAAAAATATTATTTACCAAACATTTGAGAATTAAATTTTTAGTTGACCTTTGTGTTAATGTTAAAAGTTAAAAAAATAGATAAATAGAAAGTAATTGATATAATAATTCAAATATAATAGTTGCACTTTTTTTTTGCCTTGGACTTTTATAGAAAATAAAATAATAATGGCCGTGTATGTATTAATTTGTAAAAATCTATATAATATGTGTTGGACTCTTGATTAATGCATTATCAATAAAGTTGTATGATATGTATGCATCCTACTATAATAATTGTAGTATATTTCTTCACATATACCATCAAAATATACATTTCCAAGTTATTTATACACTATTTGTGGTTATTTTGACATTAAATTTAGTGGTATTAATATACTTATGTGGAATTTGTATGCATTTTCCTAGCATATCCAAGTGCTTCCATATTGTCCGTATCTATGCATTTCCAAAGCGTGTATCCGTATCCAAATTGTCCAATATGATACCTGATACTGATACTTTAATCCTTAGTGTACACCCTGTATCAGCAGTATTGCATCAACATTTTGATCCTTTGATACGCCCACCCTCCAAATTGCTTTTCTTTTCTTTCCAAATCTCCATAGCCACTTATCCAGTAATGGTTTATTAAACTCAATACCTCAGCTCCCTATCTTTTTGGCCTACATACCCTGTTTCACCACCAAATGCATCTTTCTTTCCTTGTTACCCTTGTTCCATAGAAATTCTTGTTGAAGTTTCTCCAACCGTTCCACCACTCTCACTGGAGTCCTTGTAACTTTGGTTCCTGGGGATTAGAACTCTCTCACATTAATGCATATATACTTCTTTGCTTCTATCCTCTTTTCCCTCTGAATTTTTATTTGGTTTCTTCAATATGATATTTCTTTTTTTTTTTATGTAGAGCTTCAATGTGATATTTCAACTTCTATATACATGCATACATACAATGATTTTTCTTACACCTTGTGTCTGCATTCATTCTAATAGGCCCTCCCACTGGAGTGTTATTGTATCTGTTGATCAAGATGTAATATGACCAAGTCATTATTCATAAATTTTCTTTTCTGTCTGAGAAAGGCAGTTTTCTTTTGCGGCTTAGATTTAACCCATATATTAATCTAATTCCTTGAAAATCAAACAAAGGAAAGAAAACAGGAAAAGAAAAGAAAGAAAAAAAAAATCTTTTCCTGCAACACCAGATAATCTATGACAGTCACTGTTTTTGTCATTTACTCACAAATGTTGTTATAAACAATTTGATCTGTCTATCAATCATTTTCCTTTTCTTTTAGGTATACTCCACTTCAATGGCAATGCTGCTGACAATGGTTTTATCTGTATATCTCTTCAATTTCAAACCCACATTGCAGGTAAGTTAATAGGTCTTAAGAGTATATAGTCCAAAACTCTTGTACATTTTTTGTCTACTTTATATTCTGTTAATGGCATTGCACATCTGGCTGACAAAAAAATGGCATTGCACATCTATCACTATATTAATCAAATAAACACAAGCAGATAGGCCTTTCAGTACTGGGATAAAGATGGGATGCACCTGCTTTTTGGTCCCATGTTTATCTAGCATTTTTTTTCTGGATCCCTTGTTTATCTAACGACCATTGATGCCTTTTGTTTTAACCTTTGTGCAGCTTTTCTTGGGTATTATTATCTGCATGATGTCACTACATATGTACTTTGCCCCTCCAAACATGCTTGTAGACTTGCCTTTGACTGTAAAGGCATCACCAGAGAGTCTTAATGAAATTTCTGTGGATCGAACAACAAATTCTTGATGTAAGGATTCATGCTTATCAAGGCTTAGTTTGGATTCACTAAAAATTGCATAGTTAATCCCATGCTAAATAAGTTGGGTGCATGGAATAATACATGAGATGTAGCAGTACTGATCAAATGGATATTTGAGTGGAACTAGCATACTTAGCGGATAGAGCCCATTTCTGTCTGATATCCAGGCATAGCCTAAATTATTAACTGGCTGAGATGATCATCCACTGGGATAGTTGATCATATATCAATAATCTTTTTTAAGATCTTGGTCAATTGATCGATAAGTCTGTCAACAATGTTTTTTATTCTCTTCCTAAAGTTTTCCCTAAATTGTCATTTTCCCAGGTGGGTCATTGCTGGGGGAACGGAAGAATCATTTTTCATCCAATGCATTTGAATGGACAAGAAACACATACTACTGTTGAACCATACAATGTCACAGGATCACCTACATTGATATATCCTCATCAATGGAGACTGTCCAATTAATGTGAGTTGTCTATGAGTTCAATCGTTCTTTCCAATTGTCACTTTACTAATATCATATGATTAGTCGTGTTCCTTTGATCTGACAGACAGATACACCAGTGATTTCGATGGTCTAATTTCCAATGTTTGGATCTTCTAATTAGATTGCTTTGGAGGTAAGGTGATTTACTTTCTTAAGGTTGTAGCAGCGACCACTTGGAGTTTGGAAGTGCTGCTCACCAGCACTTGAAGTCTGAAGAGAAAAAGACAAAATCTTATTATGTTTGGGTTGTTGGGCACAAGCCTACCAAAATGATAGAATTCTTTGAAGAATACTAGATTCTAGTTTCTTGGATGGTGAACCCATGTGGATACCACGTGAAATTAAACAATCTCATTATTTAATTATAGCCCTTATGCATTTTAGAGCACTACTAATTAGAATTAATCCTTGGCACATGGTAGTGATGTTATAGAAGAGGTTAGCCCGTTTTCCTTGGAAATGGGTAAATTGCACTCATACTATTGGAAGGAATGAGTTAATTAAGCCTTTTTTATTCATTGGCCACAGAAAGGTAGCCCACCCCCATTACTCATAAACCTCCCCAATCCTGGGTGATCCCAAGTCTTCACTACAACAAGCCTGAGAACTTATCAACTGAGTCACCATCAGTTGGCCATTAAGGTCTTATTCAAAATTATTTCTTTTACAATCTGTTTTGGGGACTGATTTGAGTACACATCCGGTTCTTATAAACCGAGTGCATTTGTTTTGTTAATTAATAATTAGGGCATTTCCCCTCTTGTTTTCATTCAGAGAAAAGAGAAACCTAGAAAATTTGATTCAGACCATTAGTAGTGCTTGTGCATATTCTTGTCAAATTTTAAAGAAAAGTTAAGGATATTTTTGTTTTTAATTTTTTCCATTAATCCCAATGGTTAAATGGTTTAACGAAGTATATTTAAATAGTATTGGAAGCCATTGTTTTTTTTTTTTTTTAAGTAAGCCAGGGGGTATATTCAAGTAATTTAGTGAAGCCAAAGGTTTTGATAAAGAAATGGAGCACTGTCATAGTTGAAGTGTAATCTAACCTTGCCGTCTGTTCTAACGTTAATGAAAGACTTTCTAGTTCAGGATTAGATGTTCGTTTTGATCCGAGGACCATCATTAATCCGTATGAATAGAGGCGATACCAGCTTCTCTCATCCCATAAGAATCCTTGGATCCGCCATCTCCTAAACTCTATTTATTTCCTTCATTTGGACCCTGCAGTCCACCTTTTACATGTACTTTCCAATACAATTTTGTTTTAATCTTTCATTTGAGGCTAGAAAGTTGGTTAATGAGTATATTTTTTCCATTGGTCAATTTTACACTGTTCTTTTTGTATTAAGCACCGAGTCTCACGGTAAAAAGAGCTTTATTTATTCGAGTAAGAATTACTCATCTTTCAGGTGGGTATCTAAATTTTTCATGTCGAAGAAAAATTTATAAAACATTATGGGATAAGTTTGTCATTTTTAGCATTAACTTTTTATGAGTAAAAAGGTCATTATATTACTTACCAAGTATGAAAAGAATATGGATAAGTGAATTTACTCGGGTTAAGTGTTACCCATGAAACATTTATTTGAGTAAGTGAGAAATTTGTAAATGAACGGAGCCTAACAAAAAAGTAATAAGAATAGGAGTTAATGGAAGTTGGAGGAAGTTTGGATTCCAAAATGAATTTCAATCTCATTTAAATTCTTGGGAGTTAACTATAAAACTTTACCTTGTATTTATATCGACAAGACATTGTTCATCTTTTCCTCCTCCTCTTTCTTCTTCCTCATTGTCGGTGAATAGATGAAAAAGAACTGCTGAACCAAGAATGAACCCATAACACCTATGCTCCTAAAGTATAGAACCTGATAAAAGTGTTCATGTTAATGAGCTTGTAATTTTAGCAAAAGAATCCAATTTGATTAAAGCCCTTTTTTTTATGATCAATGAACAGTAGCTTTCATCTCTCATTCCAAACCTTTGCTATTTTCCTCAAAATTTTACAAGCCACCAATGAATTCACAGATCGAATAACTCATTACATTTGAAAGATCTCAACCACTGATACCAAATGTTTAGAGGAAATTATAAACAAGGCACAAGATAGAACCCAAAGATTATGAGAGCCAGTTAAATGTGTTCATCTTAAATTGCCTAGTGTAAAACCTAAGATCTCTATTGAATAGCCTATTCACCATACTTGGTACTTGCATGAGAAAATTGGGGATAAAAGGAGATTCCTTGTTCATGTTTGAGATGTTGATATTTGATTGGGTGTATTCCATTAGAATCTGTTTTTTCAGAGGTGTTTTGTTTGGTTTATGTCTTCTTTTGATTGGGTGTTGATGGTGCGCGATTTGGCTACTCCTAACTGGAGGGCGATCCGAACTCCAAAGGGGCGGTGAGCTGGATCGATTTGCAAAATAGTTTATCAGAGAACCCAGGGTAGTTAACCTGGTGAGGTCGCTCTGATGCTTAAGTTAGTACTTATGTTGTGAATGCAAACTGAATGCTTGAGAACTTGAGTGCTAATGAGTAGAATAATCACGTGTACCTTGAGATTTCAAGTCTTTATATACTGGAGTACTCGTGTGCCTTACGGAAGAGCTATGGGATCTCCGAGGTGTGGAGATAAGGTTGGTTCCGTTTATTAAGGAGAGTAGTATGTTGATAAGGTTTTTCGTCTACCTTCGATTCAGGCAGAACTGGAATGAGTTCTTATCGTGATCTCGGGAAATTCGGGATCTGTTGGCTCATCATGACTTCAAGAGATTCAGGATCTGTTGGGGAGGCCTTTGGAGTCGGTTATGCGGCATTTCGGCTCATTAGATTTGAGTTGGAACTTCGATTCTTTAGTCCTGAACTGGATTGGGTGTCGAGGTGTCTCTACACCGAGGCAGATTTTGGGTCGAGGTGGTTGAATACTCGAACCGTGTATGTTGCGAACTGGGCTTGCTTGGATGAGTTGTCATCCTTCGATCAGATTACGCCTACATGTCCCCTTCTTGCTAGGTCGTGCCAAATCACCCTTCATCAATTGCCCCCCACTCCTCGTGCCAGGGGTCCTAGCCCAGTGCGGGGAGTTCATGAAGAGTCCAAGCAGATTTGGCACAAAGTCTAGTCAATTTGGAGGGCAAACCGTTATTCAGGCCTGTTCAACCATTTGACTCAGCCACGAAATGACCCAAGTCGCGTCTCGAGCACGCGTGGATGTCACATTATTTATAGATTTCACGGACGCCAAAGAGCACGCTCAACCGATTTCATCCTTGGGTAGCGTGCAGCCGGTTTTCATGGGAGTCGTTGAATCGTACAGGTCTCAGCCGTTGATCGTCGGATGCGGTGGACTATAAATAGGGGGCCGAAGGGCCCATTACCTTCGCCAAAAATCTTGTAATTGAGCTCTCTTGAGGTCGCGTTGGAATCATTCAGCTCACCACTCCTTCCTTTGTGTCTGAGGTCGTTGTCGTCCTTTTGGTGAGTTTGTCTTCTTTTATTAGTTGTTCCCCTTTCCTTTTCCTGTCCAGTATCTCTAGTGCTAGCATAGATAGGTTACTTAATGATTCTAGTGAGCCCGAGGGTGCCGAGGTGTGGTTCTCGACTCCCGCCGGTGAGGTTAGCTCTTCGCTAGAGAACTCCTCTTTACACCTCTTAGGGGAAACACCTTTACCCAACGTTGGGCCATCTCGGCCTGAGGAACCTGAACCTCGAGTAGAGCGATCGATCTCCGGAGAGGGGGTCCCATCTTCTTCTCGGGGTCGAGACCCGGATGACTTTGGCCCTTCCACGATGACCTCGGATAGATTATTGTCCTTGGTAGCCCGTTACCGTCTTCCCAACACCCTTACCTTTAGTATTCCTTTGGGTTAATACCCTTGGGTTCATGGTCACTACGAGCTCGTGGTTTTTGAGGAGCAGCTCGTAGCTGGGTTGCGCTTCCCGCTCTACCCTTTCATCATAGAAATTATTAAGTTCTTCGACATTACCATTGACCAGTTACACCTGAACTCAATCCGAACCATTGTTGGCACGATCTCTCTGTTCCATGAGTATAACCAACCTCTTTCCCTAGACACCTTTAGTTCGATCTACTCTATCAAGAAGAACTCTACTTGCCTACGCGGGGACACCCGGCATAGTTACTACATTTCCCCCCACCCTGGGTTCAAAGTCTTGTTCGTAGCCCGAACAAAGTACCGGCCTAGAAGAGGAGGTACTTTTTTGTTTGGAACCCTGAGGGATGGCCATTCCCGACTCATTAGCGAGTGGCCATTAAGGACCCCGGGGTGAGGCTAGATGTTGAGACTGGGGCAGTCATTAATTTCTGGAGGGACCTCGGCCTTGAAATGAAAGATTTCTTGGCTGAGAAAAAGCTTGTACGAGTTGGGCTGAGTCCTTCTGGTAGGCCTCCACCTCGGCACACACATTGTTTTTTCTTTCTTATTTTGCACTTACTTCAGTTTGTGACTAACTTCTTCCTTTTTCTCTTGCAGAAGCTATGATAGGCGTTGATGCAGCAAACCTTCTGCGGAATGTTCAGAGGGGAAAGAAGAGGAAGGCCTCGAAGAGGTCTCGTTGGGAGGTCGGTCCTTCGGTTCCCGCCCAACCCGAGGTTGCTGTGCCAGAGCCGATCTCATCCGAGCTCCCAGAGGAGGAGGTCTGTCCCCAACCTCCAGTCGTTGACCTAGACAAGGACCATGACGAGGGAGCCCCGCCTCGCGAGCCCAAGGGTATTTCGGTGCCTAAGCCTCAGCTCCCGAAGGAGAGCATAATGACCCCGCGGCTCGGGCTCCTCAAGAGAAAGGATGTCGTGTTTTCTGCGGAGGTCGCAAAATGGGCTGACATGCCAACAAGTCAGCTCGGAGGAAGAGCGGCTAGTTACTGCATGGTGGTGAGTAACCCGCCCCTTTGCTTTATTTTCTTACTCTTTTGTTAATAGTACTTACATCTGCTTTCTATTTGCCAGGTGAACTCCGTTATTCATTTACTCGTCTACCAGTTCGAGATTCGTTTGAAGCAAGCCCGGGAGGCTAAAGAGAACGCTCAGAAGCTTTAATCCGAAGGGCATGACCTTGTAACAGTATAACCCAAACTCAATTATGAAGGCGGTCTTCTCTTTGTCAGCAAGATCCATCCTAATATGGTTGTAACCGGAATAAGCGTCCAGGAAGCTTAGCAACTCATGTCCTAAGGTCGCATCCACTAGGCGGTCAATCTTGGGTAGCGGGAAGCAATCTTTCAGGCAAGCTATGTTCAGGTCGGTGTAATTGACGCACATGCGCCACTTGCCATTGGTTTTTTTCACCAGAACCGGGTTAGCCACCCACCTCGGGTAATGGACTTCCCTGATGAAGTCTGCCGTGAGGAGCTTCCCAATCTATTCATCGACTACCTTCCAACGTTTCGGGGCGAGGTTGCGCTTCTTTTGTCTTACTGACTAGCTAGGAGCGAACTGGTTCATTGATCGAGGCACCGATCTAGAGAGTCTTGGCCGGTTCGTCAACAGAGACCGGTATGTGGACCGTCTCCTATCGGGGCAGCTCGCTCGTCGATATACTCCACCAGTCGCTAGAGCTCGACATCCTCTACTAGCTTTGCTTTTCCTTTTAGAGCAGTCACGTAGCATTTGTGCGATTCGAGATGGTCACCTCGCACGACTCCCACTCCGTAATCAGTTGGGAACTTCATCGCCAAATAGTAAGTGGATACTATTGCGCGTAGAACGTGCGTGATGGGCCGACCTACTATGGCATTGTAGGGGGAGGGAGTCGCGACTACCAGGAAGGTGTGCTCAAATTGCACGATGTTTGGCCATGTGTCGACTTCCACAGGTACTGTAATTTGACCAAGAGGTCTGACCTCCTCGCCGTTGAACCCTACCAAAGGAGTATCTGCCAGTCTCAGGTCACTCTGTTGTAACTGTAATTTGTTGAAAGTCTCCTTGAAGAGTATATCAGCTGAGCTGCCTGAGTCTATCAAGATGCGCTTTACCTCGAAGTCATTAATTCGTAGCTTCACCACTAGGGCATCATCATAAGGGTACTGGATCCCGCGCGCATCGTCCTCAGTGAAGTATATTGGTTCTTCAAGCCGAGGTCGCTTTGGCGGGTTTTCCTCTACGTTCTCTAGCTCGTGGACCAAGGTCATCCTGGCTGCTGATGTACACCCGGCAATGATGGACCCACCGGTAATCATGTTAATTACCCCGCAGATCGGTCTTTCCTCTGGAAATTGTCGCGGTGGTTGCCCATTCTGCCTGTTGGCCTCGAAGGCATTCCTCCTCTGGTCCCCCTGTCGATCTGTTTGTCCCCTCTCTTCTCGCAAGATTAAGTTTTTTAGGTATCCGCGTCGGATAAGTTCTTCGATCTCATCACAGAGATTCTTGCAATTCTCTGTGTTGTGTCTGTGATCTCGGTGAAAATGGCAGTAAATGTTTGAGTTTCTTGTTGCTGGATCTCCCCTTAGCCTAGGAGGCCATTTGACAAAGGAGTCCTTAATGGCCATTAGGATCTCTCCTCTCTTAGCGTTCAAAGATGTGTAGCTCGTTCTCTACACAGGTGGGGTCCTGGAGTGCCGACCTGATTTGCGAGTTCGCGAGGGGGACCGGCTTCTGGAGTTGTTTCTTCCCTTACTCGGGGACTTGCTTTTCTTCCTCTTATGTCCACCATTGCTCATTCCTTCATTCTCTCTCTTCCTCTTTTCTGGCGGTGGGTTGTCAATCTTCTAATTGATCTCCTCCTCGGTACCGATGAACTGATATGCTAACTTAAGGAATTTGGTGATGTCCTTTGATTTGTTAGCTACCACATGCCACTTAAACTCCTTGTGGATGATTCCTTTCTTTGCTGCAGTGCGTCATACCACCGGGTCGAGGTCCGGTATCTGCAGGCAAGTGCCGTTGAAGCGCTTGATATAGCTTTTGATCGGTTCTCCTTCCCTCTAAACCACGTTTAGAAGGCTTTCCTGTGACTTCGGACACTTATTGCTAGTAATGAAGTGCGCATTAAACAAGTCGGCAAACTGGGACCAGCTTTTGATGGAGCCCGACGCGATATTTTGGTACCAAGTTCAAACTACCCCTTAAATGCAGTAGATAAGGCCATACACATGCAAGACTCATCAGCACCAGCTAAGTGCATCTGAGACTAGAAAGAGTCCACATGGTCATTGGGGTCGAACGACCCGTCATACTTGTCTAATGGGGGCATCTTAATATCTTTTGGCATTGGAGTTGCCAAGAGCTCGAGAGACAGAGGGGATTATCGGCAAAGTAGTGGATGCGCGGTCTTTGTAGCCACCGAGCTCGCTTCTTCCTTCCCTTTGGTTTGCTCTTCTCGCTGGCTTGGCTTCGCTGGCGGGCTGTTCCTGACCGAGGGGCGGCGTGTTTTGTGACGTCACCGCTGTTGCTGCTTCTTCACCGGCTCAGCGTTGGTGCTACTGACTTCAGTCTAGTCTGGTATTTCGGCCTTGTCGCGAGGTAGATCCTGGTTCCTTGTGGGATTCTGTAGGTTGTGGGGCTTGAACTGGCTATCACGAGGGACAAAGAGGCCTTGTCTCAAGTTCACACCTTGAACCCCAAGCTGGTTATCTGCTCTCGAGCCGTCATTTTCTTGTTGTGAGTACCAAGGTGGATTGGGCTGACTATCCCCGGACCTGTTTCTGAGATTTCCTTACGAGACCGAAGGAGTGTGCTGACCGTCTCTCCTCCCACGGGGCGAGACCTGACTCCTGAGAGGAATCGGTACTTGTGAGGTCTCTTCACCCCGATGGGGAGATCGACTGATGTTCTGGTTAGTTCCAAGCCGATTCGGGTTCTAACCCTGATGGGGCCCTGGGTGCTGAGGTGGAACCGACTGCTGGTTTGGCTATAGTGGAGGGAATTGGTTTTTATACTGCTTGTAGAAATAGTACTGCTGGAACTGTTGGACCTGCTGCATCTGGATCTGAATAGCCCGGACGCACTGAACGAGGTCATGAAATTGGGAATGCCCGATTCCGGGGGGAACAACGGATGGCTCAAAGAAAGTTGTGCCTACTACTGCGGGAAGTGGGACGCCCACTTGCGTGGTGCTTGGTAGTGCGGACAGTGATGGGACTCGAGACGCTGTGAGCGGAATAGTGAACTAGCCGATGCACACCGTAGGAGCTTGGGAGAAGGTTGATTGTTGGGCTTGCCCCTAGTGATGTTCATCTCGACACTTTTTTCAGTGTGGTTGGAGGATGCCATTGAGGTTGAGATTAAGTTTGAAACTACAAAGAGATAGGGATGACCTTTCGATCGTTTCCCACAGACGACGCCAATTGATGGTGTGCGATCTAGCTACTCCTACCTGGAGGGCGATCCGAACTCCAAAGGGGCGGCGATCTAGCCCTAGTAACAAATATTAATTAATTAATTAGTAATATTTTTATTATTGTATATTTTACTATTATTAATTATTAATATTTTAATGTGACATTTTTGTAATTAATTAATATTGATAATTATCTAATTAATTATTAACTATTAATTAGGTAATAATACTTTTTATTATTTAGTATTTTATTATTAATTATTTAAAATCCATAATTAGTTAATTAATTAATATTTTACATTTTATTAGTTTAATAATACCTATGACTTAATTAATAAATTTAATATTTTAATATTAATTATTCATAAATTATTAAACTATTTTTCTTTGATAATTTATTTTCTTTAATTAAATTATTAATTATAAAATAATTATTTAATTAATAATTAATTATTAGCTAATGAATTATTACATATTTGTTGCTAATTCTTTACTAATTAATAATATTTCATGATTTAGTATTTTATTTTTAATTTTTAATTAGTTAACTGGTTATTATCATTAATTATATTTTAATTTCTATTAGTTTATATTTTAATTTATTAATATTTATATAATTAATAATTTTAATATTTTATTCTAAAAAATTAATTACTAAATTAATTATTGATTAATATGTTTATTAATTATTTATTTTATGTTATTTATTAATTATTTTAATTAGATTATTTTATTAATATGTTATTAAATAATTAATAATTTATTTATGGGTCATGGATCTAGTATTAACTCTTAGAAATACTACAAGGAATGTGTTTTTATTTGTTAAAGAAGTTTCCCCTACATTCCCACTTGTTTCCCACCTTTTTCCCATCCCATCTCATGACTCCCACAAATCAAACATGGAAAGGGAAGAATATTCCATATTTTCCCTTCCCATTCCACAAATTAAATGCAGCCTAAAGTAATGTCTAATTTACTCTTATTCTTTTCAAATCAAGTTTGAATTCAAGCCTTCTAGATGCCATGGAATTCGTACAAATACCAAGCAATGAAAGTGAGAATATCTTCTGCATTGTCTTTACTTTACCAAGTGGTAAAGGAAGAAGAGATTAGACAAAAAGTTTGAAAAGTTTCGACAAAAAGTTTGAAAAGTTTCGACAAAAAATTAATTTTCATTTCCATTCGAGTGCCATTAAATGAGAATAATTGTCGTTAAGTTCAAATTAAAAATCTTGTTGATGTGGAAAAACATTATTGGTTGGTCCATGTAAAAGGTTGATTGATATGTCCATGATGTAAGTTCTTTGATATCTATGCTACTATTAAAAGTGTGAATGAAAGTGTAGAACTTTTGTTTGGCTAAAATGCCCCAATTTTTGAATTTGGTCCCTCTCTAATTGTAAAGACACGAATGTAATTTTAATAACTACTTTTGTCCTCATTCAAATCTTTCTCATAAAGTTCTACATTTAAAGTATTAACTCTCATTTAACATTTATTGAACCCTTTTCTTAACTAGAATACTCCTATTTTTGAATTTGGTCATTCTTTAATTTAAACTACTACATTTCTCCTCATTCAATTCCTCTCTCGTTAAGTCTTATATTTAGGATATTAACTCTCATTCTTTCATTGAATCCTACATTAAATAACCATAATAAAAAAATAAGTTTAAGCAAAGAATATTTATTTTTATTGATGGTAAAAATAAGATGCAAGTTTAAAACCAACCCAAAAATGGAGTTGTTTTCCTATTTGGTTGCAAACCAACATTTCAACCTTTTGGCCAAAATGTATCAACTCTTGATGTCATAGTTAAATAATAATAATAATAATAATAATAATAACACAAAAGTATAAAAATACAAAAAATATAGAAAACATTGGGACACTTCTCTAATATCATATATTTATCATATTAAAAAATAAGTATAACAAATTAATAAGAATAATTTTTATAGACATAGAATTATAAAATAATTGTAAAGATTTAAAAAACAAATTATTTAATATCATCATAAAAAATTGTCACTTAATCATATGCAGACTGATTAAAAAGGGGCTCGTTTGGTGCATCTTTTTGCACAGGTTGTTAGGTTGAGAAAACATCTAACCGCCGAAAACTACAGCCCTGAGAAGACACAAGAAACCACTATTTTCAAGAAACTCTAAATGAAACTTTTTGCCTATTTTTTCAATTTATCTTTATATAAAAAAAACACACCTTAACTAAACAGTATTCAAGCTGCTAAAATTATAATACAAAAACTCACTAACTTTTAACTGTCTCAAAAGATCTTTGAAAAAATACTTGCAAACAGCCCCAAGGTTGATATGAGATGGAAATAGAACTAGAAGAAGTAAAAAATAAAAAAGGGAAAACCACCTATAAACAATTCCAGAGGGTGCATTAAAAACTTTAGCTAATGAAATGGGCATCTAGATGCACGTTCACAGTCCTATTGATTGCTTGTATTACTACTACGTGTCACTTCCTTTGGGAAGGCAACATTTAATCCATGACCAAGAGGCAACAACTATGATTTGAAGGCGGTACATATTTATTATGTGCATTGGCGATAGTGCCACTGAATTATTTCTGCCAATCCTTTGTCCATGTGTTCAACTTCAACAGGGTGATTGCCGGGAGAGGTGGTCGCATTCGACATTTCGACCCCAATGAAATGTCAATACATCAGTGTTTTGAATCAAACACCAGTTGATACTTGACAGAATGTTCTGTTTTGTTCAAATATTGATGCATTTGCACTTTTTTAGGGTTTCCGGATTGTCCTGTGACCGTCAATTGCAGAAAATACAATATCAGTTGCCAGTCTTTATCAATTATGAGAACATCTTTTAACAATTCAATAAGAAATTTGTACAGGTTCATTTAACTGGTGGTGTTTGCTTGGAAAGATAATATGGAATGCTAATTTTTTGAATTGAGATCTTTATTTTCCCTCTTCTCTATTTTACATATTGTAGACTTAAATAGATCGAACCGGATTTCCTATCCAAACAGGGGCTTTTCCCCTTCCCCCAACTTTTTGGTAAAACCAATTAAGCGGAGGCTGACTGGGCCAAAAATGTAATAAAATGGGTCCTTGGTCCCCCTAAAACTTGAATTAAGCTGTAAGAGATCACTTTCTAATGTTCTTCCAATTCTCAAAATTAAAAATATATATATATATATATATATATATATATATTTATTTTTCTTCAAAAAATCTATAATAGACCTAAACCACCTTTTCAGGCCACTTTTCTCCAAACCTTACCTCTTGTACTCCTCGTCTCATCTCTTGTTTAACTTAGCCTCCCCTAAAGAAAATTCCTAACTCCAAAATTATACCCACAGGACACTATAAAACCAGGTCGGGAATATAAAAGTAGAAGAGATGTTCTCAACGTGATTTATTTTTATTAATATTATATTATTTTTCTTTTTATTGGTAACTATGTCATGCTACATCGAATGTCATGACACATGCGCAATAAGCCAATAACATAGAGTAATGTTGCAAAGAGCCCTTGACCGAACAAAGTCTTCTACAAAACTATAGATAGGAGGAAATTAAGTATTTTTAACATAAGGGACTAATTTGAATTTTATTTTATTTGAATTTTTTTATTTTTTTATTTCTACCTTTAACTTTATGGCAAAAAAATAAGGGCTGGGATGAGATTGATAAATCCAAAGGTCTGCGTTTGGGCTTAGAACCAATGTAAGAAATATATAAAGCCAGGGCCCGGGCCTGGTCTGACTGTGAGACTGGTTTCAATGCTTACAAGTTCGTGTTCACACTTTTCATACAGTCTTTTACAGTCCTATATTTACATGTTTTTTTATGAAGAGATATTTCTAATGCAAGGCAGTAAGTATCTGTGGAAACGGTGTAAGCAAGATTTTATACGTTGTGGATTTCCGGGTGGGGCTGGCTCGGACATAAAACTTAAAAAGCCCAAGGCAAAAGTTTTTCAGACTGGTCCATGCGGTTTTTGAAATGATCACCATCACCTCACAAAACGCCAAAGCCTTAGGTGAGGTAGGTAAATTACTAAATTTCGTCCCAATTTCCTCGACAAGGTTGTTTTGTTTGTTGTAAAAAAAAAAAGTTTAAAAACCACCACATAAATATTAATACTTAATAAATTGCTTAGGTATAAAAAGGAACCCGGATTTCCTGTCCACGAGAAATCTGCCCGTGTTTATTGTAATTAATTATATATGGAGAACATATCATCCTCGCTGCATAGTTATAGTTATCGTGTCCGAGTCATCAAAAGGTAATAAATTGCGTGCGTTTCTCGAGAATGTCGTTCGAGACTTCGAGAAGATTCCGATTTACGAGCCTATGCTTACAACATCTCTCCTCTATAAAAAGGCCATTTTGTTATCAGTCCTGGCCATCCGAAAAACATACATATAGTACAAGTGAAGAAAAAACACCAGACGTCCAGACTCCAGAAAGAGAGAGAGAGAGAAATAGTCAATGCAGGTGCAAGAAATAGACGGAGGTGGAATGAAATCGATTGCTCGGCCAGCCCAGAACGTAATGGGGAGCGGAGCAAAGGGAGAGCGCTGCGGGGATTTTCAGATGCCACTGCACTATCCCAGGTACACAAAAGCCGACTACGAGACCATGCCAGAGTGGAAGCTCGATTGCCTGCTTACCCAGTATGGGTTGCCCATCAACGGCGACATCCACCACAAGAGGAACTTTGCCATGGGAACTTTCCTTTGGGCTTATTAGATTTCTTATTTTTATTTATTTTTTACAGGCTCGATATTAGTAGTCTAGTCCATCTTATCTAATAAAGAAAATTTGAGTCTAGTCTGGTCTAGTACTCCATGCATCTAATAATTTTGTTTGACAGAAAAATCGGTTTCTGTTGATTTCAAGGTGTCTGAAAGGTATTACCATGATTTTGGGTATAATAAGCATTAGTGCTTATGGAGCATCTGTACCAATTTGTTATTTGATCTGCTTCTTATATACACATTTATAACTAATGTCAATGGTTTGTATCTGTATGTTGATTTCGATATGTTGGGTGTTTGAATTGCTCAAGTGATTGAATTCAAATAGCCACCAGCTCCTCTCCTCCTCCAAGTACTTTTTTGAGATACTCCGAATCAAAGTGAAGGTTTGAAAGTTGCTTAGTTTTCGAATTCTAATAACATGGTATGAAAGTTTGAGCCAAACAGCGAAATAAAGGAATTTGAGGAATTGACCCGCCCCAACATACCAAAATCATGCTCCAGCTCCACCTTTTGCCAAATTATCGAAGCATCGTTCCATTACGGCCTGGCCAGCAATAAACATCGTCTCTACCTAATACATTGAATTATAAGAGCGCAGATCTGTTAAGCACAAAAGCGCTGGACACATTACATGGGAAAATATCTCCCCAACCCCAACGTACGTGCAGGTGTTAATGTGTATACATAACGTTTAGTGGTGAACAGATCTGAGTAAAGTATGCATGCGACATTCACCACGCAAATGTCAAGATGTTTCAGGTGTTCTGACAAGTGTGCTGATCTGCACGTTCAAAGTTAAAAACTTGTATACGAAGAGCAACGTGGAAGGAAACGAAAAGAAAACGGCTAGTAGTATTTAATTGATCATAAAACTCTCATTCATCAAGCGGGAATGCGGGATCGGGAATATGCAGAGCCTTTTCAACTTTCAAGGTGACGTAAGTCCGAATTTGTTGACCGCAAAACGCTCAGCACAGGTTCCTACAGCCGCTTATTGGGATCATTTTTTTGTATCATTTATTGGGAAAGTTCAGTTATGCAGTTACAATGCTTTTACGTCCGACTAGTCTCGTCTGTTGCACCGGAGACAATTGTTAACTTTTATCAGTACGTCCGACGAGTCCGAATTGTCTCCGGTCCGTGATAACTTTTATCATTAATCTTTTTCAAGATAGGTTGGGAGGCACCCGAGACAATTGTTAAAAATTGTCATTAATCTTTTTCAAGATAGGTTAGGAGTATTTCAAGGTATAGGTCAAAAAAATATTTGAAAGTATACATTTAACGGAGTTCAGATCTGCACCCTAAAACGGGCCAACATAACGTTTTAGATACATCTCCGTTGTGTATTAGGTCGTGTGTTAGGAACATTTCCCCATAATGATAACTGATGTAACCATTTTTGGTCACGTACCATTTTTTGGGATGTGTAAAATTTTTTTTTGGCTAAGTATCTCGTGTTTGACCTAGTGGTGACGTGCCTTGGTGATGAGCTACTTGGTGGCGAATTTTCTGGGGGAGAACTGCCTGGTGGTGAACTGCCTGGTGATGCTCCCTGTTGGCGAACTGCCTAGGGGCGAACTGCCTGGTGGCGGACTGCCCGGTGGCGAACTGTCTAGTAGTGCTCCCTGGTGACGAACTGCCTGATGGCAAACTGCCAGGTGGCGAACTGCCTGATGGCGAACAGCTTGGTGGCGATGCCTGATGAAGAACTGCCTGGTGACGAACTGCCTGATGGCGAACTGCCTGGTGGCGAACTGTCCGGCAGTGCTCCCTGGTGGCGAACTGCCTGATGGCGAACTGCCTGGTGGCGAACTGCTTGGGGGCGAACTTCCTGGTGGCGAACTGCCCGGCAGTGCTCCCTGGTGGCGAACTGCCTGGTGGCGAATTGCCTGATGGCGAACTGCCTGGTGGAGCTGCCTGATGG
>NW_010729101.1:2997870-3023510 GCF_000365185.1 Nelumbo nucifera | reverse complement strand
GCCAGGCCAGCCAGACCGGTGCCCAGGGGGGGGGACCGACTTGGTAAGTTGTTGCCTGGGGGCTTGCCTAGTTGTCACGAGGTGCCACGTGTCGCAATTTCACTGGAGGGCCAAATCTGACCTCATCAATAACATCGGTTCTAATATTATCTGGGAGATATTTTCAATACATGGCAAGATGTAGACGTTGTGGGGCGCAGATGTAAACTTCATTTAACGTGAAATGAACAAGTTATAGACATTTTGTCAAAAAAATGCCTGAAAATATATTTATAGGCATTATGCACGTTAAACCAGTGTATTGGAAACATCTCCATGTATAATGTTCGGCTGAGACCTATTATGAGGTTGGTGTGAGGAGCAGATCTCAATTCCATTGGATGTCAAGCATCTGTCACAGAGTTCTTATTAGTAGGAGATTCCCCACATTACGAGAGCACTGGACTGGACAGTTTATTTTCAGGAGAACGATTGATCAACTCAGCTCAGAATTTTTTACCCATCGTATAAGAAGGATGAATCCTGAATGGGGGACTGTAATTCAGAATTTTGCAGCTGCAAAGGACTTTTCCCTTTATTTTCTGCTTCTCACACTTGACCTGCCCCACCAGCAATTCCGAGACAGGATGAACTCCCCACTGACCGCACCCTACAAGTGCCCCACAGCCCTTCCCTCCCGTGCATTGGGAACATTTGCCCATAGGGATGCCTGTGGGAGACATTCTGTAGGAGCCCATTGAAACCCCAATTCCTTTGCCTGTCTTGGGTTGCGAATTTTCTTGGAAGGGTACCATTTGGGCGAGCTGGGATGGGTTTTAGTTAAGGCCCACTCTTTTCACTTGAGCTATGTTTTGGTTTGAAAGAAAAGTTAAAAGGAGAGAGAGCCTTTTCTTTTTCTACCTTTTTCTTTCAAACCAAAACATAATACATTATTCTAATGGGCTTAAGGCCGGAGTATTTCCTCTCTACAAATTTCCTGATGATGATATCATCATTCATCATTCCTGGTATTATCATCAGATGTTCTCAATACATAGTGGGGGTGTGCTGTGGGATGTTGTGGGGGCTGATTTGAATTCAAGTCCACATCCTGCGAACCCGTCACACGAAGCATGAACCCACCAATATGCATTAAACACGTCACCAACAATGGGTTAATAGGAAGTTAATGGGAACTAACAGAGTTATTCTATTAATGGCTTTTATTGGTTGGACCAGGCACTAAAAGAAAAAAATTAAGAAATTCAGAACGAAAATCCCCTTCCTCTACTCTCATTCGAACTTCCCTTCCCCTCTCTCATCTAAACCCTAGCCAGACCAAATCACCGGTGATGTGTGGGGCAACCAACGCCCAATAATGTTATTCCCGCAAAAGACAAACTCCTCTTCTTCTTCCTCTTCTTCTTCTCTCCCTTTAAACTGAGCTCTTATAATTATTATTAATTTTTTTTCTTTTGCTTTTAAATGATTCCAAACCAGAGGAAACAACTGAAGCTTCAAATTGGAAAGAACCTCCACTCTAAAATGACTAACTACAGCCAAGAAGTAATAGTTTCATCAGGGAATCAGCCAGATGAAACCAGCTCTCGTAGTAGACTATCTGATTTTCTGTTCCTGCTGGTCAGTGGACACGAAAGTTCAACAAATGAATGTTGTTGCTGCTGGTTGCCTGCTCGTTTTTCACTGGAATAACTTTGCCAACGTCGGTGATCTAGTCTAGTTAGGGGATTTTTCTGGGAATGACGGTTCAGCCCAGGGTTAGGACTTATAGACTCAAAGTACTGTTGGGATAGGTATCAGTTCGAAATTAATGTCAATGCACCCTATACATAAAGTGCGGGTTATTGACATTTTAAATGTTTATAGTTCTACAGTAGAAATCAAAAATCTGCATTTGACCTATTAGTACTTTTTCATTCATTTTAATCTTTAAAAAGAGTGGATTTTTTTGTCTTTTAGTGCCTAGTCCCATCCATGAAACGGTTAACAGATTAATTCTGTTAGTATTCGTTAGCTTGCCTATTAATCCATTATTAGTGACGTGTTTAATGCGTATTGGTGGATTCACGCTTATATGAACCCATGTCCCATTTCACGTGAATTTTTTCATGTGTGCCAATTAATACCCTGAGACACACTCACGGATGATCAAGTAGCAAAGTAGCAGATCCCAATTCACATCGAGTCTGTATCTGCTCGTCACACAACGCACCTCACACCGAATTCATAGCATATTTTGGCCGTACATCAAGAACCTCTCCTATAATTGTATTTATTATACATAGAGAGATATTTCCAATAGAAGGTGAGATGTGATTATGAGATTGGTGTGAGATGCGCTTTATGAGGAACAGATCTCAATTCACATCTGCAAGGGGCAAAGGCAACAATCTATCAGTAGCTTTCCTTCCATTCTCCTTTCCTAGGGATGTCAAGGGTCGGGTGGGTTTGCCTAAATCTAACCCTGATCCAATGTAATATCAACCAGAACCTGACCCACAAATCCTTACATTGTGTATTATTTTGTATATATATATATATATATATATATATTTGCATTTGTATTCTTTCTAAAATGAGCAGTAGGGTTGCAAACAGATTGAATCCAATTTGATTCAATAAATAACAAGTTCAACCAATCCAAATTCCATAAGAATCCATCGGATTTCTGATTCAAATTCGATTGATCTTATTAGATATTTGTTTTGAATCTGATTTGATTTATATTTTAGTAAAAAGCTTTAGTAATTTAATATTAATAATATATTATTTATATAATATTATAATATACAATCATATAATATATAATATTTATTAGATCAAATGGAATTGGAGGTATATCCAAATTTTATCTGATAACATAACGGATTGGATTACCCGATTCAATTTGATTTGTTAGGATAAAAGGGATATTTGAATCGGACTCATAACAAATCGAATTTTGATTCAATCAGATCATGGTTTTTAAAACCGAACCAGTCAGGGGTTTGATTACCGGTTTGAATATGTTCGAATCGAATGCTTGACCCGTTCTAACAAAAAATAAAAAAACGGTTAACCTTCTGGTTCAATGATTTGCTGACCAAAATCAACGATTTTAGGGAAAATCTAGTTTTTGATGAAAACAAAACCGATCACCTAATCAATTCTCAATTTTTCCGATCTGACTGTCCAGTCCAATCCAATTTTGAAAACCATGAATCAAATCATATCTAACTTATTTGTAGCACTACTTATATATATACACTTTTATCTCCATTTTCACACTGTAAACTTATCTGCAGCCCTATTGACACGACTTCTTATTTGCAAAACCGTATAAGAGTGCGTTAACGCGCACAGATCTGGCGCTTGCATCGTTTCCGAACAGAGCCCAAATGAAATAAATAACTCAACCTAATGCTGCTTCCCTATTTAATGCTTAGACGGACGTGTCAAACAAAATACTTGGCTATAGTTTTCAAGAATTATGTGGCCATACTGGTGCACCATCAAAGTAATAATGTGATAAAAGCAAAATACTAGCTATAGTTTCCCAATTCATCCATACCACCTTCTTAATAGTTTATAGACTTAAGAGCAACAGGTCCTTTTCAGAAATTATAAATGAATGGGAAACTGTCTAAAATTTATCATCAGTTTTCAGCATTTCTCTTAACTTTTTAAAATATCTAAAACTTACTATATCATTAACTTAACGTTAATCAGATTAACGATTGTTAATATATTATCATTTTAACCTTCGTAAGCTGCGCAATTGTAATCTATACCAAACAGAGAACTTTCTTTGCTCAAGCGGCAATTACGCAGGTTAAGCAACGGCCTCTCAAGGTCTGGGTGTAATGCAGATCCTAATACAATTGCTTATCCATCACCATCCCCACAACCCACCACCACCACTACTATTCCGCTGTTTTTTGCTTGCTCTAATTTGATTTCTAGGGGTTCTGGTTTCATGGGGGTGTTATTGATCTCAACACTCCATCAACGACGAGGACACCGTTTCGCCGGTTATAGTCGAGAGCAGACCCGCTTCACTCTCGTTGCCTTCTTCTTCGTTGTCGGCGTCTTCCACGTCCGCTTCATTATGTTCATCGTCGTCAGCGGCAGGTGACTATTTTGGAGCTCTGGCATGCTTGTGCGGGGCCACTTATATCGTTGTCGAAGAAAGGAAGTGCTATTGTTTACTTGCCACATGGAGCACATTTCGGAATTTCCGGCGACGGTTTATAATCTTCGGCCTCATGTGTTTTGCCACGTCGTCGATGTCAAGCTTCATGCAGAAGTTGCCATGGATGAAGTTTATGCACAGGTCTCTCTACTTCCTAAAACTGAGATTGAGCAGAAACTTCTTTAAGGAGATATAAGGAGATATGGAAGCTGATGGTGAAGACAGAAATTGAAGGTTCGGCCAAGCTGACAACGCCTCACATGTTCTGCAAAGCTAGGGATGGCAATTTCTACCCAGGGGCGGGTTTACCCCGACCCTAAATAGGGATGAGGAAAATATTTTTTTTTTCTGAACAGGGACGGGGCAGGGACGGGTTTTGTATATAATTCCTTGTACCCGAAGATAAATTAATAAAATATTTCTAAGTTTAATATCGATATTTAAAATATCTCTAAGTTTTTCTTCCCATAATTTTATTTTTGAATTGCCCCTAAAGTATTATAATTCAATTCCTAAAATACCCCCAAATTCTTATATCATATGTATAAATTGTCCATAAAATGGATAATTTTTAAGTAATTGCTTTGGAATAGGAAAAATTCGGAGATTCCCCATTCCCGATGAAAAATGGATACCTCGCCTCAAACACATCTCACAACCAGGGACGGGGCAAAGTATCTTGACTTCGGGACAGAGACAGAAAGGGGGTGCCCCACCCCAAACCCGCCCTTTTGCCATTCCTATGCAAAACCCTCACTGCTTCATACGAACACTCATGGAGGATTCTCCGTTCCTCGACAAGCCACCGAAGACTACTTCCCCCCTCTGGATTATAAGCAACAAAGACCATCCCAAGAGCTTCTAACAAAAGATTTACATGATGTAGAGTGGAAGTTTCGGCACATCTATAGGGGTCAGCCACGGAGACCATTGCTTATGATTGGATGGAGTGCATTTGTCAATAAGAAGAAGGTAGTCTCTGGGAAATTGAGATTGGGAATCTGGAGAGCTGCTCATGTGAAAGGTGGTACTCCTCTCCAGTTCTCTGTAGCCAGAGCGTGAATGGTGGGACTCTCACGGCTGTGGCCAGTGCTGTGTCCACAAAGAGTGTATTCAACATTTACTAAAATCCAAGGGCAAGCCAGTCTGAGTTCATAGTTCCTTTAAGTAAATTTCATAAGAGCCTTAATCAGCCATTTTCTATTGGAATGAAGTTCAAAATGAGGTTTGAAACTAAAGATGCAGCAGAGCGAAGATACACTGGTCTGGTAACTGGGATTAATGATATCGATCCTGTTAGATGGCCTGGCTCAAAATGGAGATGCCTATTGGTGAGGTGGGATGATGATCTTGAGACAAATCGGCATAATAGGGTTTCTCCATGGGAGATTGAGCCATTGGGTCCAGTTTCATCTTGCAGCAGTTTGTCTGTACCTGGTTTAAAAGAAAACACCAGGACCACTCTGCCCTCATCCAAACCAGATTTTCCAGTTCCTAATGGAACAGGATTTTCAGACTTTGGGAATCTTTAAGGTTCTAAAAGGTCTTGCAAGGTCAAGAAATTTTGGGTTTCAGTACTCCTAAGCCATTTGGACGCTTCTTGTTCTTTGAAGAAAAAACACTGAAATCCTTTGCCGGGATATATTATCAGAGCTACTGAGATTCAGCATCTGATTGACAGTAACAGCTTCTCCGCCAGTTCCCGCGGTTATTACAGTGACGCCGGCTGGAGAGAGAGAAACCTTAAATGAACCATTTTTTCTCTAATTCTCCAGTTAGGGGTAATTTGGTCATGAGAATTGTATTTATGCTGATATGGAAAATTTTTGTTAGTAAATATTAACTGTGTTTTAATAAAAGGAAAGTTTTAGAAAATAAAAATTCACTGACATGGTAAATTTAAGAAAAATGCTAAAAAATTATGATTGAGTTTTAAACAATTACCCTAAATAAATTAAACAAAATCCATAAATTATCTGCAAAATGTAACACTCCGTCATTGACATTTGATGTTCTTCCTTTCTGTTTCTAGTACTCTCTTCCACACGTCTATAAAAGCACACCGTGACAGAGGACCCTGGTATAAGTTTTGCCTAGCTAGTTTGGGAGAGAGAGAGATATGAATAAAGCCGATTGCCCCAACGCTTCCTTCACGCTGCTGCCTGGTTTACGAGCGAATGGTCACCCAAGCAGCCCTTACTGCAGACAGCGTGTGTTAAAAGTGAACGGGCAGGGGCAGCAAAGCAACCTTACTTCTGACTGCAGGCCGCTGCCTGCTGGGGAGCAATTGCAAGGCAGCGAGAAGAAGTGCGGGCACTACTTCAAGATGCCTCTACATTATCCCAGGTATAAGAAGGCAGACTACGAGACCATGCCCGAATGGCAGCTCGACTGCCTTTTGACTCAGTATGGGCTGCCTCTGACGGGAGATGTTAACTACAGGAGGAAATTTGCCATGGGAGCGTTTCTTTGGCCTTCCCAACGTGATGATCCTTAGTAACATTCTGTTCCTCTTGTTCAAGGAAGAGAACCACTGATTGCTGTAGTCGTGCATATATTTATATCATATTTGTGTGCATGTTTCTTTTAGTAGTTTTATTGCTCTTACTAGTCTACTACCTATTTCTGTTTGGCACCAGAAATATTTGAGTTGTAATTATATAAGCATATATATATGCTGCCCATATTGACAAAATCAATGAAAGGGCATGCAACCACTCGATCGTTTCATTTTTAATTTATTGAACCATACATATATGTATTAGGCCATTTCTTTGTGATAAATTAAATTAACATTCTATTTATGGGTAGTGACTTGGAAGATTTACTAAGCCTAGCTGTTTATTTAGAGTGGTGACCCTTTAATTCTCTCTGTTTCCCAGAGAAATATAAAACATGTTTGAGTTGATCCGCTGTTAGTTGTCGTCTGGTCCTTGAATGTGTTTTTATTTTTTAACATGTTCTTTCACCAGAAAGTTTATTGGGTTTGAAGCATGGATAAAAAATAGGTGTTCATTCATATCTTATGTTAGAAATTTAATTAATTATAATAAGATAATTGGGATTAAACACTAGCACATAGGCTATATTTTATATCCAACAAAAGCTTAAACTATTAAAATGGAATCTTGAATAAGTTTTTATTCTCTTTAGAGAAAAGATCAAATTAAGTTGTCAGTTGTCCAAGAAGAGATTCGATCAAAGAGCGAAAACATGGAAGAAACGTCATGGCTTATTATCTTTCAGTCCTGACTAGCTAATCCAATCAAGTGGCATCCCAGTTCCCAAATGGTATCCAAGACTTTAACAATGACACTAGTCACTAGGCACACAACTAGATCTTTTCGTCATTCAAAGGAGCAAATTTCCTTAGATTGTTAATATTGTCATAAATCCGCTACCTACCAGCTACCATAACACAATGAAGTGGGAAAATGAAATTGAGGGCATAAGCATGCGGTTGCCCTACATCCACAAATGAGATGATTAGTTTATATAAAATATAATATAATTAAGTTCTATTTTTATTTATTATCTTTTATAATAATTAAGGATTAAAATATTAATATATCTCATACCCCCAAGTGGTTACTATTGGTGCATATCAATATAATTTATATCTTTATTTTTTGAATTTTTTATTTTATAAGTATTACCATATATTATCTTAAAGTTTTAAAATTCTGAAAAGATACATGTATTCTGGATATATTGATTGGACATGATATATCTCATATACATATCAATACTTTAATTCTTAATAATATAGCCCAAAAAAATGAAAGGTCAAAAAATTAAGATCGAATTCGGATGATTAAACACAAATTCGAATAGGACAAATACCAAGTCATGCATCCAGATAATAAAGATCAAAAGCTACCAGATGTGAGGCCCTCCATAACTTGGCTTCCTCAGATTAATTTGATGGTACCACCAACCAAACATGAATGCAGAGAATTAGACATCTTCTCTTGATACGTTGCCATCATGATCAAGAAAAACTGGTAAACGATGATGTCCTTCCTCCTTCGCCACTTTGCCAGTAGGGCCCTCATTAATTGTACTAGGTGACCTCCATCAGACGGCAAAAGGCGTATTATCATTGAAAACATTAAACTGCTACTTTGTTACTTTTCTGTTCTATTTCATTTATTTTTAAAATTGTCATGTTAGAGAAAAAATCTGAAATGCATTCTTAAACAGTTGAACTGTGTTTTTTAAATGATTTTTTTTAAAACAAAAACAAAATTTAAAGCATATATATTATGTGATTCTAGATTAAAACATGATATCAAATTATCAGGAGAAAACATGTTCTACCAAGAATATGTTTTCTGAGTTTTAGTTTTTAAGAACCAATGTATTTTCAGACCACATAATTTTGGTTTGTTCTATAGAAAACTCTAGACAAGAACAATTCAAATTGGAGAACACCCCTTTAAAAATCTCTACTTTCTACTTTATCCATGTTCCGGATTGCATGATCGATCGAGTCAAAATTTGAGAAAGACAACATTAGTAGATTGATTGATTTTCAACCCACCGCATTAAAAATGGAAAGGACTACTACTATTATATGGCATTCTTGGAGCCACGGAGATGGAGGGAGAAGGCGAGTGTGTATATTAAGATGGGACAGCTATCAAACTGAGGGGTCCGTTCGCTGGACCTGATCATGTGAACGTGATGGAGAGACCCTGAGAGTTATCGAAACAGGAAGTGTTCAATCTCGGCTCTAGTAGAGACCGAGCATAATTAATTGAATGAGACCGCATTGGTTGACTATGAGGATTAAGTCGTTGATGGTTCATTTATTGTTAGGATAAGAATGTTGATGCAGAAAATAATCAATGGAAAAAAAAAAAAAAACAGTTCTTATTGAACTTTAAAGATTATTAAAGCAAGGCCCCAAGACAGGAATTAGAGGGCTTATCCTTCAAATAAGGTGACGTTTTGCATGATGCTGATTATAAAAAAATCGGTGCTATATTGGAACCACATCGGCGATTCCTTTTTTGGTAACTGATTTTTTTTTAATTTTTAGGAATTTGTTGAAAAAATGATTCCTGAAATCAGGCCCAAAGGAGGAGGGATTACCAGTTTTTGTGATTCTCCGATTTCTCTAGGATGACATGGCATCTTACATTCTTATGTGCAAAGTAGAGACTGTAATCCGGTGTTTCACAAATCACATGTTGGTTTTTTTTGGGTAAATTAGAAAGGACCCCGTACTATAAGGTCAATAGCAAAGACCCCTTATACTTTAATTTACAACAAAGACCCCTTAAACTTTAATTTACAGCAAAGACCCCGTACATTAATATTCTGTCAATTAACTTTAAAAGATATTTTTATTAATGTTTAAAAATCATCATGAGTTTTTAGTATTTCTATTAAACTCACCACAACTTTTCAAAATGTCTAAAACTTACCGTGGTAAGTTTTTATTTTCCAAAACTCACCTTCGGTTGGTGCACTGATAATGTTTCTTAACAGAAGTGTCCATGTAATCATAAATAACAATTTTTATGACCAAATCACCCTTGAATGGTGAGTTATAGGAAAAGGGTCTTTTCATTTTTCAATTTTCTTTTTTTTTTTTTCATTTTAGTGTTTTGTTATAATTTTTAATGTTTTTATAATTTCTGTTTTTTTACATTTTTCTATTTTCTACAATCTATAAAATTTCCTGTATTTTTTGTTATTTATTTGCAATTTCTGTGTTTTTCTATAATTTTTGGTGTTTTCTACAATTTTTATTTTCTCATTTTGTTTTTCAATTTCTATAGTTTCTATAATTTGAAAATAATTTTTTATTTTGTGTGCAATTTCTATAATTTTTTATATTTTTTGCAAGTTCTATGTTTTTATGTATTTTATATTTGAAAATATTTTTTGAACGCTTTCCTTTTTTTCATATCTAAATATTAAAATATATGTATATATTTTATATTTTTATATGAAGGTTAAAATAGTAATATATTAAAAGTCGTTAGTCTCTTTAACGTCAAATTAGTGATATGATGAGTTTTAGACATTTTCAAAAGTTGTGGTGAATTTAAGAGAAATGCTGAAAACTCATGGTGAGTTTTTGACAATTTACATTCAGTTATTTTATTTTTTTTAAATCCCCAAATTACCCTTTCCAGCAAATTAGCTTGGCAAGACTAACGGTGTCAGCTCTCAGCAAGGCCGACAAGGAAGGGAAGAGAGGCACCACCGGCAAAAGACGTAAAAAGAAAATCCGAGACTACAAGCATCTCTCCCCACTCATCTCTCTCGTGGCCTCTGCTACCACCACCGCCCACTCATCTTTTCCGGCTGGCTCACGCCGCTCCATTCAAGTCTGTTGGGAGGTGATTTGGTCTTGACTCAGCTGGTTCCTGTCGTGCTTTCTACACGGTCTGTAAGTTGGTGAACAATCAGCTTCCTCGTTTGCTTGAATTAACCTCTGGTTTTAAGAGAACTACTGAAGGTTTTAGTTGGATTTTGCTCCTGAACTGTTGTGGCGTTCTGGGCTTCAGTAAATTTCATATTGATGTAAATGGGTTAGGGAAGGATGGGACCATTATTGTACATGCGTTGGTGGATTCTGAAGGTAGGTTCTTGGACATTTCTGCTAGTTGGCCGATTTCAATGAATCCATGCACCATTTTACACCAGACGAAATTCTTTTTGTAGGTTGAGGAATCCAAGGAACTGTTGAATGGACCTCCCTCTGAGCTGAGTGAGAGCAATTTGGTTCCTCAGTATGTATTGGGGAACTCTTGCTGTCCTCTTTTACCTTGGGTTATCACACCTTTCAGCAAGCCACGCAAGGGTGATGGTTCAAATTCTATGGAAGTGGCATTTAATTCTGCTCATAATCACAGAATGGAATTGGTTAGCTTGCGAGGGTGAGGGCACGTTGGCAGCTTCTTTCTATGAAATGGAAAGAAAAATGCACCGAGTCCTTCCCATTTGTTATTTGTTACGGGTTATCTACTGCATACTTTTCTTGCCAAGTAGAGTGAGCTGCTATCAGATGAAACTGAGGACTATTTGATGGAACAGAAGTTTCCTTTGTTTGATGTGAAGGGAAATAAAGTGGAGAAAGGGTCAGAGCTGCACTTGCTTCGCACTTGAGTCTTGTAAGCTAGAGGAGATAAACACTACGTGCCAATTATCAGTTGTTTTTTCCTTTTACTATGTCTGTAAATATAGATGTCTTGAAGTTCTATATGCTCAATGGTACTTTTAGATAGCTCCTCTTGAATGCGTTCATTTGCGCACTCTACTTATTTTGCTCTTCTACTCATCTTCTTTGTTATATTTTAGAGAAGAAATTTAGCATATTTCCAAATTTTTAGAGCTTGATCTAATCTCACCTTATAGAACCATTAGATGTTAAATGTTTTCCCCTATTAGTATGCATTTGTTATTGCAAGTGCTTACTAATGAAACAGAGAACATCAGGGGAGGGAGGATGGCAGAAAGAGAGAGAGAGAGAGAGCGAGCTACTGATATTTCCTATTTAAACATTGTTGATACAAAATTATATACAAGGCTGAATGCAGAGAAAGCAAATGCATCAAAGGAAAAATATTACAATCATTCTCCAAGAATACGATATGAATCAACTACTTCTAAACCTCTATGTAACTCATCCAAACAACTTAATGGTGGATTAGGTAATAACGGTGCTATTTTGTGTTGCTAGAAGTTTAACAGTCAAGCCTCTGGTATTGTTGGGGTTAGAGTTAGACCTGTAAACTCGTGATCTTTTTCACCACAAAGGATTTATTATATGTAATTTCTACCTTTTGTGATAATGGTATCCATAAACTTAAGAATGTCTTTTCCTACTGATTTGAGGTTGTCTATGTGAATTCTAAGTTCTGTTTCAGTACTGTAACAATGGTTATATTTACGTTACTTTTTCATTAAAAAAAAAAAAAAACATGAGTACACAAGTATTTCTGGGTCACGAATAAATTTGTTGCAGATTGTTTCCTTTTCCGTGATGATTAAAGGTTTTTTTTCTTTTTGGGTTTTTCGCCATGATGAAAGGTATTTTTAGGCTAGTTAGGTATTAAGAGAGAATGGCAATAAAAAGAAAATAGAAAAAGTTTAGTGAAGTATTTTGGTAATTTAATGCTTTCCATTATCTGACTTAACAGTTAAGGGGTATTTGTTACAATATAAAAGTTCAGGGGAGTCTTTGTCGCAAATTAAAGTATAGATGGCTCTTTGTCACTGACCCTATAGTATAAGGGGGCTCTGAGAAATTTTTGCAATCTCTATAGTTGTATGTGATATTTTAGACAATTTGATATTATTCCTTAAGAATCACTACCAAACAAATTCATAACCATTTTTTTTTGAAAAATGATACCAAACAACAACAAAAATGGTGATTTTTGGAAAATAACCGATTCCAATAATCACCAATTTTTGAAAAATCAAATGTGGAATTGTTATCGATACCAAACATCACCTAAGTGGCCTAACTCTCACTCTGAAAAATTAGCTTATATATTCTAATGTTGTTTTCTGCTTCAAGTTAAAAAATTAGTTTATATATTTGATTCGAAATCAGAATCGGAATGATCCATTCCCATAGTCTGTTCGGTTCAAACATGAATAGAAATGGGAATTAAAATCAGCAGAAATGAGATCTCATTCTCAAAGGAGAGGCAGGGAATAACCATTCCAGCAGGAATGAGAATGAGATTCTAATTCTGCCCAACCAAATAATTAGAATCGAAATAACTCATTCCGATTCTGATTCCAGACCCCTATTCCCGTAAACCAAACAGGGCCTAATTTCAGTTTCCTGACTTGGATAAAATCCCAGCACACAAGCTTTCAAGTATAGGCCCCATTCTTCTAGTAAAGTATTGCTTAATTGCAAACCAAAGCTAATTTAGTTTCCTAAATCAAAATAAGAAATTTCAGCCAAGATGTCTCTGGATTTTATTGCTTGATACTGGACTTGAAACAAAGTGGATATAGATGATTTTCATGAAACGGGCAAGTGGATAGAGCTAGCAATCTTGACCCTGACCCTTTTAACCCACTCAATTCATTCATATGATCATATCCATCCATTTCAGCTGTGGGTCATATGGGTCATCAGGATCGGTTGGGTCGAAGGTACCCAATGGGTCGTGAAGGGTCAGGGTCTGCTCCGTCGTGGAAGCTTCAATAACATTGTTTCTTGCCGACTGCCGACATTGAGCACAATCTTGACCATTGGATGGAGATCTCAACCTGAAGTTGAGAAGGAGCTCCAAATCGTCTGTTATCTTGGCTTCGTCCGCCATCACACCGAGCTTCAGGAATAATACCAAACCCGATGCCGCGCCATCGTCTGTTATATTGGCTCCGTCAGTCGTCTCTCTTTCATATGTGGATGCAACGACGGCTAATGGTTGATGCAACGACGCTCGTCGCCACCAAGAGAGCACTTGCCACTTCTCTCTTCTGCCCCTGTTTCTTTTTTCTTATTTTGCTCCCTCTGTTGTTTGTTTTAGCTTGGAGTGGAACAAGATTATAGTCCACGTCGATTAAGGGTTCCATTGTGACGGGACATTTGATATCTCAAGGGCTTTTTTGCCGATGGAGACCTTTGGGAGGGGAATCCTTCGTTCCGTTGAGTTTAGCCATTACTGGCATATCCAGCACCTGTTCAAAGTTTCTGCAATTGAACATGTATACAAATATTTTATATTAAATTTTCTTTTAAATTTTTTTCTATTTCTAATCTTCTATAATTGTTCGAGTGTAGTTGCTTTTTGTTACCATTTTTCATTGAATTTCTTGTACTTTTTTGTATTTTCTAATTTTCCTGTAATTTCTTTTTTGCATCTTCATGCTTTTCTATAATATTCAGTGTTTTAATATTTTTTTGCAATTTATACATTTTCTTGTATTTTTTGTTTTTATTTGCAACTTTTTGTGTTATATATATATATATATTATAATTATATTTGCTTCATTTTTTTTGAAATTTCTGTTTTTCATTCTTTATATTTTTTTCTGAAATTCTGTATTTATTGTATTTTTTTACATTTTCTACAATTTTATATGTTTTTTACAATTTTTAGTTTTTATGTGAAATGATACGTTCATTTAAATTATTATTGTTATTTTTTTCTATAATTCCTGATGTTTTACAAGAAATATATTTATTATTTATTACTTTCATGATTTTTTATTATTATTTTATATGAAATATATTTATCCTTTGTAGTGTTTTTATGCATTTTTATATTTGTTTGAAAAAAAATTCAACTTTGCAATGTATTTTATATTTTCTTAGTTGAAGTATATATTACTGGGTTATGAAGTTGAAATAGAGAAAAAGTAAAAAGATAAAAAAAAGTTCAATTTGGGTCATGATGGGCCATATGGATGTCTCAGGGCGGATCAGGGTTAGGGTGGGTTATGACCTATTAACATCAATAAATATGGGTGGTGGCAAATGGGTTAAAGGGTCAAGGTACTCAACCCTCAAAAAATCCAATCCAATCCACTCATTTGCTATCCCTACAAGTGGAAAAAGACATTCTTTGCCCCGAGTTCACAATAGGAAGTGATCCTTTCTCTAACCCCTAAACTCTCCAGCTCAGATGGAGGGACTCAATCACTTTTACAACAGGGATAACACATCCCCTACCTTAACAGCTTAGCCACCCAACCCTGGTGGTAGTGGGATTTGATCCTAGGTCTCGATTTTTGGTTCCTACTATAACCAGCCAAAGACTTTACTAACAAGCTAAATGGTGCCTTAAATATTTAGGCCTTATGTATTTGTAATAATGCAAATTACTTGGATAAGTGCACTTAGCCATGTTCTTTTTATTTTTAAAATTCAACAAAAACTTCCCTCTTGTTGTTAATCAGATAAAAATCATTAAATCAATGCATATTTTTTTGAAATACCCATTTTACCTTTTTATAAAATGGATATTAAAATAACGACAGAGGGTCATATATAAATAGACACAAGTTCCATCATGTTGATTTGGTGGACCCATCTAACTAGGGCGGGCCAATACAAATTTCTCTTTTCTTCTTACTATGGTTGTTGGTCTCTGCAATACTCCTCCTTGTACTACTGCTAAAGGATTCCCCCCATGTTAAAGGAATTTCTTGAGATAATACTGTTGTTACTACAGAAGACTTTCTGGTTGAAAGCCAGTACTCAACTACTTTTGCCTTGCAATATTTCTGCCATTTCATTATAGAGGTCCATCTTTTTCTTTCTTGTTTCTGGTGTCACAGGCCTTCCCAATGGTTTTAAATCAAGTAAAATGAAATAAAGAAAAAAAATGAAGAATGATACCTTGATAAATGAATGAAATAAATGATTTTTGCTAGAGAATTGGAGTTTTCTTTTTGCACTTTTTCTTGGGATGACAAATAAGGGAAAAAAAGACGGATTGTGAGAATGAATTTAGATTGATGTAAGACGAAGATAATGGAAGACAACGAAGGAAATCTTTATTTTACTAAAAAGTGCTAATTTATATAAGGAAATAGGATCAAGGAAATCTTTATTTTACTACAAAGTACTAATAGGAGTGAAAATTAAAATAGAATAGAGATCCAACGGTGAAATCAGTGAATGAGAGCAGAAGTTATTTGACAGATAAATCTGCATGAGGAAAAGGAAGGGGTATGGAGAATGAATAAACGAAAAGAATTTTTCATTTATGTATGTAATCTGTCTACCGTGAAGGTCAATGTAATGGTAGAGAAGGTACCATGAAATAATCAAAGAATTAAGATAAATAATTCTGCATTAATTGAATATGATGGGAAGGAAAGCTCAAACCTCAATTCGCATGCAACATTCGTAATTCACCAAGTTCCCAAGGTACAGCATGGCACGGTCAAGAAAGCTCAAATAGAAACACTGTTATGAAGATCTGAATCACATATTAAGCAGAAATGGTTATTGATACAGATTTGTATATGAATCTGGTTGTTAATTGAAGCCAACTTCTAGTTCTAGCTACGAGCAAATACAACAAATTAACTCAGCTTTGCAAGTGAAGGAGTTCAAGGAATATCTTTTGAGTGCAGGAAGACGCAATCCAAAATGTGATGAAGCGAAATGCTTTTCGTTTCTTTTTTTTTTTTTGGTGAAAACTTATTCTAATTCAATAAAACCAAAAAAAAGATACATCTGAGAGAGGCATAATGCAAAAGAAAAAAAAAAACACAAACAAACAAACCTACTACAAGGGAAAGGAAAGAAAAACTACTACAAACGATCACTGAAAGCTAAATCCAAATTCACTACATTAGAAAGACAAAAGGGGCTTGCAAAACTAGATTCAAATTCTCCAGAGAAACCACATCTAGCCGCATTATGCACTGCTTGGTTTGCTTCCCTTGGGGGCAGAACTGAACTCTGAAATTTTTTCACAACCATTAGCATCATTTAGCAAACTTACTAAATATTCACAATCTGAATCAAAAACAATTTCTGATTTGTTCATTTTACCTGCAAAAACAATTGCCTTTAGGAGGGCTTGAACTTCTAATTTCAGGGGGGACAAAGCTTTTGATTGCCCAAAGCCCACACCCCAGCAACACCCCAAATGGTCTCTGATAATGAAGCCAAAAGAAGCCTGTCTAGATAAATCCAAAAAACCGCTATCAACATTAACTTTCATGAGGCCCTGTTCTGGTGGAGTCCATTGATAGTAAAAACCCACTTACAGCTTATTGGATCCTTCCCTTCAAGCAAATCAACCACTTTCCAAGTGTCATTCTTGTACAGGGCATTTGGAAGAGTTTTATGATCTCTGCTGCCAAAGATGATATCTCTTCGCTATTGACCTACAAATAAGTGAGATGACTACAAAGGGGTTTGGATTTTCATTTTCAAAATAAAACAAATTTCTGTCTTTCCAAATGCCCCATAAAACAAGGGCAATATCTATCAATTTTTCTAGTTGAGTCTTTCCTAAATTGAGGAAGATATGCATTAACCAATCCTTGAACATTGGAAAGTTTTGACTATAGTTTGGATTGATACCAACACTAGATCCCAACCATATGCATCTAGATTTATCACACAGGAGCAAAGCATGAGTAATTGTTTCCAGTTCTTTTCCAGATCTTTCACAAATATTAAAGTCTCCTAAACCCCTTTTTGCAAGATTTTCTTTGACTGCTAAGCCATTTACACAACATCTCCATAGGAAATGTTTAATTTTTGGTTTATTTGGAAGTCTCCACACAAGATTCCATAATTTTTTAATTTGTATGGAGTCTTCAATAACTGTTGGGCTTTCTTCTTACATTTGCTTAGCTAGGAAATATGCTAATCAGACTGAGAATTTCCCATTTTTACTACCTAGCTAGATTAATTTGTCATCCCAAGGTTTTGAGGGGATCTCAATGTCTAAAATTTTTTGGGCAAAAGCAGAAGGTATAGTAAAGTTTATCATTTCATCATTCCAGCTTCTATTAACATGGTTTATTAGATTAGACACCCTTAGGTTCTCACTATTTTGTTGCCTTGGGCCCATTAATTTAAAACCACTTGTGCTTGGAATCCAAGGATCCTCCTTAACTTTGATATTAGTTCCACTACCCACTTTCCAACAAATGCCTTTTTTTAGGACTTACTTCCCTTCTATGACACTCCTCCATCCCCATGAAGGCCGAGTTCTTAGCTTTATATGGGTGAAATGGTGGTCACAGTAATATTTTGCTTTGAAAACCCTTGCCCATAAACTTGTAGTATCAGTACAAAGTCTCCATGCCAGCTTGGAAAGCAGAGCAAGATTAAAGGCTCTGGAATCTCTGAAACCTAACCCCCCATTTGATTTGTTTTTACAAATTAGTTTTCAATTTACCCATCTTACCTTTGTTTTCTCCTCTTAATCTCCCCACCAAAAAGATTTTTGGCTTTTTGTCAAGGAATTACAGATGTTCTTTGGGAGAAGGAAGCAAGTCATGCAATAAGTTGGTATGGCAATCAGGACTAACTTCATTAGGACCTCCTTTCCTGCTTGAGAAAGCATAGATCCTCTCCAACCTTTGGCTTTATTTGATACCCTCTTCGAAAGATGTTCAAAAATTAGGTTCTTTTTCCTATTAACAAGAGGATGAGCTCCCAGATATATAGAAGGCTTTTCTACTTTTTTTAACTTTTAGCACTTTTGAAACCATCGTTTTTACCTTGGGATGCATGTATTTTCTATAGAAAACTTTAGATTTTGGGTAATTCACCTGCCCAGAGGTTCTTTCAAAGAGGGAGATGGCTTCTAGCAGAGCACTAGCTTCCTTAAAATTTGCATTAGAGAAAAAGTAACTGTCATCTGTAAAAAACAAATGAGATACTATTGGAGCTAGGTTGCATATTTTAATTCCAGAGAGTTCATTCTGGGTCACTTTTTTCTTTATTATAGATGAGAAGACTTCTAAGCACAGGAGGAAAAGATAAGGGGACAAGGGATCTCCTTGCCTTAAACCTCTTTGAGGGTAAAGTTTTCTTGATGGGGATTCATTTACTAAAAGCTGATAGGTAATTGTGGATACACACTTCATGATCCAAGAAATGAATTTATTACCAAACCCATCCTCTACATGGTTAACTTCAGAAAATCCCATTCAACTCTATCATAGGTTTTACTCATATCCAGTTTAACTACCAAGAAGCCATTTTTTGCTTTTGTATGACCCATATAATGCATTACTTCGTGAGCAATTAAGTTGTTATCAGAAATGGCTCTCACAGGGATAAAAGCACTCTGGTTTTCTGATATTATATCATTTAAAATTTGCTTCATTCTGTTTACTAAAATTTTTGCAATTATTTTGTAAACAGTATTGCACAGACTGATTGGTCTGAATTGTGAAGCGTCTTCTGGATTTTTAACTTTTGGAATTAGAGTTATGAATGTTGAATTGAGGTTTTTGTTCATTTCTCCTAAATTAAAGAAAACTTGAACATCTCTTACTACATCCTCCTTCACAGTCTCCCAAAAAGATTGAAAAACCAGGTTTGGGAATCCATCTAGTCCCAAGGCTTTCCTAGGAGACATTTGGAATAAGGCTTCCTTAATCTCCTCTTCTGAGACAACCATTTCTACGTTTTCATTGTGTATTTCATTTATTATTGTTTGGATGCCTTGCAGATAGGGGTGTCAACAGTATTCGAAATCCGATTTTGAATTCGATATTTGACATAATCGAATCAAATTCGGATAATTCGAATATATAATCGGTCGAATTCAGATATCCTATTCTTACCGAATAGTTAATCGAATTTGAATTCAGATATGACCTGATTCGATTCAATAAATATCCAAACTCGACCGATTATTTAATTCTTATATACAATATAAAATATTTTATGTAATTTATATATTTATATACTTTATATCAATAAAAAATTTATTTTTATATTTATTAATCATCTAAAATAATTAATTAATCAATTTCGAATCAAATCGAATATTCGAATATTTAATCGGATTCAAATTCGGATATTAATTTTCAATATCCATCAGATATCAAATCAAATTCGGATATCAGATTTTCTAATCAAATTCAAATTCGGATATTGCTTGACCGATTTGAATTCAATCCATTTACACCCCTACTTGTAGAGCCATCTCCATATCTGTAGGACAAGATGATGTATAAATTTTTAGGAAGTGGTTTTCCATGATATTTTGGATATTTTCTTGCCCCTCTATCCATTCTCCATTTTCATTTTTCAGTTTCAAGATTCTATTTTTTGCTCTCCTCCTAATTGTTTGATTATGGAAAAACCTTGTATTTTTAGCCCTAAACTTAAGTCAGTTAACCCTAGCTTTTTTAGCCCACATGATTTCTTCTCTTCTTAACCACTCATCTAGTTGCTTTTCAATTTGATTTACTTTTTCTTAATCATAATTAGATCCCTTTTTCTCCCTTTCCAAAGTGAGCTCCCCTCTAAGATTCTCAATGCACAACTGGACTTTCCCAAATTATTTTTTGTTCCAATTCCTCAGAGTTCTACTTAATAATTCACATTTTTTTTGGAATTATGAAATTTGATTGGTCATTGTAATTCTTAGTCCATGTTTTTTTTAATTAAATCTGCACAGTTTTTATGAGTGAGCCACATTTCTTCAAACCTGAATGGTTTCCTGGTTTTGAAAGTTATTGGGTTTGTGTCCAAACAGATTGGGAGACGGTCTGAACCATGGTTGTGAGGACAAGGATTTTTTGCATCAAGGAAATTTTCTTTCCATTGTGTATTACAAAGACCCATGTCTAGTTTTTCTTTAATATTTTCTTCTTTGTCCCTTTTATTGCTCCATGTATATTTTGGTCCAGAGCTCTGAATTTCTTCTAAATCCCAATTATACATAAAGGTCCTATTCTTCCTAATTTCACCCACTTTGATTGCTTTCCCTCCTATTTTATCATCCAAGTTAAACATCATGTTAAAAACACCAATGCAACACCAAGACCCTGTGTTCCTATCTGCTAGGTAATTTATTTTTCCAATGAACTGCAATCCTTTACTTCTCTTTGGCTCTCCATATACAAAAGTGCAGTTCCATTCTTTGTTATTATTTACTTCTATAATTTTGGTGTGAATTAGGTTCTTATCTACTACTAAAACTTGAATGCTCAGACTTTCATCCCAAAAAAGGGCTAAACCCCTAGCATCTACACCCTAGCAGTTTCAATCCTTCCAGCACTTAAAAAGGTTCCTACACACTAAGAGACTGCACTTAGTCTCACAAAAGAAGATAATTTGGGCTTTACTTTTCCTTTGGGCCTCTTTTGCTGACCGAACTGTCAAGGGGGATCCCACACCTTGGCAGTTCCAACAGAGAACCTTTATTTCCATAGAGGAGTTGTTTTGGGTCAACTCCCACAAGCCCAGCATTTTCCAAGAGACTTAAGTCAACACAATCATAGTACATTAGGTATTTTTTGAAATTTTTAAACTTCTTTTTCTTTGTCCTAAAAGTTGCATCTTCTTTCCTGTACAAGGAAAAAAAATATAGAGCCTTAGAGCTTCCATCTATATTTTCTTTACCCTCAAATTTACAGAGTTTGTAACTTTTTCCTTTTTCATGACTTTTCACCTGATTTTTAAAAATTATTCTCCGCAATGTGCTCATTCTTGGATTGTATTTTACTTCTGTGTATATACATTTATTTCTTAGTGAGCATTTAATATTTGAGCATCATTTATGTATTTTAGGTTTTTCCATTTTTGATTTTTTCCACCCCTTTTTCTTTTTTTGATGGATCCAATCACCTAGCTTGGGATTTAGCATAAAGTTTGTTGTACCAGGCAAAACATCAGTTTTCATACTGCTATCTATTGAGAGAACATCAGAGTAGGAAAGATATGAAGCAACTTTAAGAATCCGGGTTTGACATACCTATTCGCTATTCACCAACTAGCTCTAGTTTGTGGTGACTGGTGTTTTTTGCTCAATATCACACTTGAAGAAATTGAGAATCTCCCCTTCGATGTCATCCAATTCTTGTCCATCTTCTTCTTGGCCTCTCTTCCTTCGTTTGGCCTGTTCTTGCGCATCTTCTTCCTGACTAAGTGTTCTCCCCCTCTTTTCTCTATTGATTTCAGTGAGTAGGAGATCCCTTTTTTCATTAATTCTTATTTAGTGATGTGGGTTTGGGTCCAAGTCTGAGTCCAGTTTCAGGTTTGGGTTTTTGTCTAGGTTTGAGTCCAGATTCAGATCTGGATTTGGGTCCAGGGATGGCTCCAAGTTTGTGTTCGAGTTTGAGTCCGGGTTTGGGTGTATGTACATTCGGTCAGGTTGCCCACGCATACCTAGCTCTTCATCACCCCCCTTTTTCTCTCCTTGATCGGCATGGCTATCAACACCTGTAATCTCTTCAGAATTCACATTAAATTCTGAGGATGCCTCCAGCTCATCCTCTGCTATCCTCCTGTAAAAGGCAACCTTTTCTCTCCCTTGTTTTCGAAAATCTCTCTCTCGCATTCCAGATCTAGTATGACTTGCAGTGTCAAACACGACTTTCCTCTTTTGTGCGTATCAGTACTCAGCTCTGGTTGTTCTTTCCTGACTAAATAACCAGGAAAGGTAAGGCTTGTGCAGATGATGTTGGATTTGCTTCTCTTCCACGCCACCTCCTCTCTATTCAAATTTTTTTGCCGGGAAAAGCTCGTCGAAGAAAGAACAACATTGAAACTCCAGTGTGTTTTCTCCATGAAAGTCATTCCTGCTTCATTGTCATGCTCTTCAGGGAAGAGCTTCCTTCTCACCAGAGTTCTGGTAAGTTCTTTGCGTTCTACTCTCTCTGCTCTATCCTCTAGTATTTCCCTTCTTCCTTCGACCATACCTTCCACACTGGTTTCATCTGAATCTTCTCTTGGTTTCATCGTAGTTCTTCTCTCATTTCTGGACTCTTCTCTTTGGATCTGGAGCTCAGATTTGTTTCTTCCCTGTTCTTTCTTCTTTTTTCAAGATTCAAAAATCTATCATCTTCTTCTCCAAGTCTAGCTCTCATCCATGGCCTGTATCCAATCAAAGCTTTGGAGGCGTCTAAGCTTTGTTTCTTTATTTTTGCAATTAGATTTTCTATTTGTTTGCTATTATCTATAGCCTCTACGCATGCTTTTTCTAGATGCCCAAGCACTCCACATTTGTAATAGAATATTGTTAGGTTCTCATAATGAAAGGAGAATCAGCTCTCTTTCCCATCCTCTAAGGTTCCCTTTGCCCCTACTACCAGTGGTTTTATAATGTATATTCTCACTCTCACTCTCAAACCCCTATTCCATTCTTCCTTCTTTTTCTTTCTTCTATCTTCTTCATGGTTCATATCCACCACTTCCCCAGCTGTCTGCAGCAGTAGAGCTCTTGTATCTTTTGTTCTGTAACCCATTGGGATATTCAATATTCTTACTCACATGTCCATAATATTCATATTCACTTCTGAGGGAAAGATATCATCATCATATTCCTTCAAAATGAGAGGGTACTCTTTCACTACCCACGGTTCACCCCTCAACACATTCTCTTTCTATCTTTTTCTCTAGTAGAAAAGATCCAAAGTAGGTTTTCACTAGCTTGTTCTATCTGCAGCTCTCCTTTAACCCACCACCACATGTTCTTGATTTGTTCTATGACTCTTGATACATTAAGAGGCTTATTTGAGATTACCTTTGCATAGAGACCCACTCTTTTCTCAGAGTTCTTGATTAATACTCTTGGTTGCTCCTTCTTCTTTCCTACTTTAGTGATCTCCATTGACTATTCCTCTCTATTCGATCCATAGAAAAAAACAGCAAAATAAACAGCTTCTGAGAAAGATCACTTTTCTCTTGTAGAGAGTTGATCAGTAGCTCTCTATCAGAGCTCGTGTTCAGCTTGGCGAAAAATCGCACTTAGAGAGATTGAGGGTTGGATGCAAGGCCGGTGACAAAGCGAAATGCTTTTCAAGTTTTCATAAAAGCAAGAGATTTCTAGGAATCGGATAAGAGGAGAAGAAGCTGCTTCTGAAATCTTAGCGGAGTTGGATACTTAAGGCTGAGTTTGGAAGGAGTACAAATGCAAATATGTAGAGTGCAAAACCTTATATTTTGTATGTATTTATATTGTACATATTTGCATTTGTACTACTTCCAAACTGAGCCTAAGCGATGAAATTCACACACGGCTCATGGTGGTTGATGTGGCAAAATTTTGCATTTGGACCCGGAAGTCTATCAAGGGTTGGGCCTATTAAGCCAACTTGGGTGAACTTAGATTGGGATTTTGTCAACATTTAAATGAATTCAGCCCCAAAAGTCCAAACCCAAAATAATGTGAAATATTAACTTGGGCCAACCCAAGTTGCAACCATACTCCTTACCATAGAGTAGTCCTAGACGAGATATGGTTTTGCCTTGCTATCGGCTCCCACCATTTTGAAAAGAGTTATTAGAATGTTGCTAGAAATTAATGTTGTATTATGCCAAGAAAAAAATGAAATGCGGCTCCTATGAGAGTACAAAGGCGAGTGATTCAGTCCACCTAAAAAATTTGATCCCCACCGTACAGGTCAGATGAATCCTACCCGTGGATTGATGTCAAATTCATGGGCAAGATGCAGTTTATAGGGGGCGGAGGCTACTAATAGATTCGGAGGGGGTTGCAACTTCAGATTTCTAAGGTGGATTTTAATCCATTTATCCCTAAGGCTTAGTTTGGATGTGGTGTAAATACAAAATTACACTGATGTATTTAAAAAATGGCCCATCAAATAAGTGTAAAAGATGAACGGATCATGTCAAAGACAGCCCAATCCGTCACCTAGTGCAGTATCATAATCGAGTCTAGGGGTCAGGTGTAACTTTCCAGTTTTGCCCACTAATCACTAAGGTCCAGGGCAATACTAGAAATCTAGTCCAGTTCAGGGTTTTAAGTAAACCTACACTACATGTACCTCGGGTCTCACCCTGGCGGTTGAGACAGGCCACCCCAACACTTGGCGGCACATCAGTGTCAGCCTAAGCAAGATAAATCTACCTAGACTTATCCAACGGCTGTGAACATTCTAAACTAACACGAGTCTCATAAGTGTCCAGTTTAAGGGTATTACATAAAAACACACCACAATAACATGAATCAAATATGTATTTTATTCATTTATAATAAATGTCATAATGTACATCAATCTGATTGGAGCTAAGGGCATACACTGTCTAACAGTGACATGACTCACAATTGTCTGTTTCTTACTTTTAGTAGAAGATCAAGACTGTAATCAGTCTTGAATCCTAATAGGTTTTAGGTTTACAAAATAGAAGAAAAGTGAGAGAAAGAAGAGAGAATAGAAGAGGAACAGGAGAACACAAGTGGTTGAAAGGAGGAACAGATTCTAACTGATCTACCACCGCCACTTTCTTATTATTTATAGGTTATGTTTAGTACACAATGGAAATGACACATCTGCCCTTAGTACKTACATAATAAATAAAGTAAATAAAAGCTGAAATAAATAACAACTGAATTAGCAAACTGACTCAAACTGACACTACTATAACTACACATGTCCTACGAACACAGTGGGGACCACTGTAGTGGGGTCCACATCAGTGTTCTCTACACTCCCCCTCAAGTTGGGAGTAGATATCTATCATTCCCAACTTGGATAGGTTTGTCTCTAACTTCCTCCTTGGTACATCCTTGGTGAGGATATCCGCGAGCTACATATTAGATGTGATGTACGGAAGACACACTTCTTGTGATGTGACCCCTTCTCGCACAAAATGTCGATCAACTTCGATATGTTTAGTTCTGTCATACTACACTGGGTTGTGGGCTATATTAATAGCTGCTTGATTATCACAATACAACATTAAGGGCCTTTCATAGTCAATACCCAACTCTTCAAGTAGTGACCTCAGCCATAAGATTTCAGCCACTCCATTAGCCATTGACCTGTATTCCGCTTCAGCACTGGAGCGGGAAACAACACT
>NW_010729101.1:2968734-2983046 GCF_000365185.1 Nelumbo nucifera | reverse complement strand
CCGAACACTCATACAAAGAGACTTCATTCTAACATTCTAACATTCTAACAATTCATAATACTGTTATCTGGAAGGAAAAGAAAAGTTGTTGGCATACTTCTGCTGAACCATCAGTTCTTTATTTTTATGTACATTAAAGGTGTCTTTGTTTACATGTCTCCTGGCGTTTCTTTTTTCTTGTATTCTTTCATGGTATCTGCAGTTGTTCAGGATCCATATCTAGGAACTGTTGACTAAGAATATATCAAATTCTAGTTAACAAGATCATATTTGTTAGATTTTCTTGAGAGATGCCATTTCTAAATCGAACTATTGTTTTCTCTTTCTCATTTTAGTAAGAAAATTGTTTGTAAAGTTGCTCTTGGGCTTGAGCTCATCTTGGTAGATGGGAAGCTCATTATATCTCTTTTATCATAACATCTACCATTAGATTTATCTAATAAAATGTCCTTTTATTGTCTCAATTTATTGAAAACTGACCAAGCTAAGTGGGTGTTTAGTGTCTTTTATGGAACTACAGAAGCATTGCTGGATATGGTTTCCCAAGGCTGGGGAGCTATGTAATGTATCACCCAAGTGATATCAGGTTAGGAGCTTTCCTGGTGTTTATGTGAACGTACAGTTTGCTTAGATATGATTTTGCCAGGTGGTTGGTCATTATTGATTATTTCTGTAAGCTTATAAATTTGAATCGTGTGTAAGCCTGAGTTCTATGATTTTGCAAAGACAATGAGATATGATGTTATTAAACTTCAAAAAGGACAAAGTTAAGGCAGCAAGGAATGATTTGGTGGCTTACGATTTGGCAGAGCAAATGACCCTTGAGAGGTTAGAATGATGAAACAGGTTTCATGTAGCCAACCCCATATAGTTGAGTTATGGCATCTTAAGTTGAGTATGCTGAATGCCAAAAGTTTGCACGTGGGTCATTATCAGTATTGAATTTTAATCCACGCTGAGGTGAGACATATACTGGTTTTCTAAAAACTCCTGGAGTTGACCAAGTGACTGGATGAATGTCTTGGTGCCTGAGTAACTAGTAAGATCCATAACCTAACTTCACCTAGGCTTTGAATGCAAACATGTTTTAGTTAGTCAATGTTAAAACTAGAAACAAGTGTATTTATTTACTAATAAACAGTTTTCCACATATAGGTCATAAGAAAGACTTTAAAGGATATGTCCTAAGACATTGTCTTGGTTAAGACTTTTCTTATAACTATTCTAAAAATGATTTTGGCATCATTTGAGGAGATAATCAAATCTTTATTACTATTGCAGTGTTTGCAACGTGTTGTTGTTATTATGTTTCTTTTGGAACCCTTGTAGTATTTGGAAATATGCCTTATCACTATTTTTTCTCTCAATCTCAACTATTTACATGTTCTCTTTTGGTGTTACTCAATAATTGATAGTTATTCTCTCTCTCTCTCTCTTAAGGGCTACACAATGGGGGGGGGGGGGGGGGTAGCCCATCCCCCAACCCAGGTACAGGTGGGATTTGATCCCAAGTCTCTACTACAACCAGCAGCAGACCTTACTAACCAGCTGGTTGGCACCTTGCAGATATTTATTCTCTTTCATTTAGCATCAAAGAGGGTCTTATACCATGCACTATGGACCTCTCATTCTTCCAGTATTAATCTATGCGCTGAGGTGATGACTAGTGATTTTAGTCTCTCTTGTTGATGCATTGACTAGTCAGTGCTTAGGTGCTAACTAGTCGATGAAAAAAGATATGTTCTCAATTTTAGAAATTATTGCAATCTTGTAATTAAGTTAATATATATTACAACCATGCAGGAAAAGAATGATATTGAACATTTAATTTACAGTCTTTGTTTTGCAAATGTAAAAATTTAGGCCTATCCTAAGATCCATTTAAAGGATGCGACCTTGAGTATTTGATGTCCCTTTTATTCGTGGTAACTCCATACTTGCACTCTATTGATTGAAAGAAAGCTCAAGAAAACTCCTCCACTGCCTTCTTTTCTTTTTATATCTTTTCCTATTTTATATACCATCAGCCAATCATGTTCTATCAAAAATATTTAAAGTAACATCATGACTATAGCAAAATACATTTTCTTTATTATTTTAAACAATTAGGGATATGAACAAACAAATAAAGCTTTAATTGACTAGTTGACTCTTATTTGTCCCAGCCAACTACATTATTAAGTATCAACCAACTAGTTAGTGATGCAGTTGGTCTAATTCTCAACTGATGCAGTTGGTCTAGTTCTCAACTGACCAGTCAGTTGACTAGTTGATGCTTTGACAATACTGCTTACTTCCAAAGAGAACTTATGTATTATATTTAACTGGAACTTAGGGGTTTTCAATATTTTATTTATAATTTACTTGTGCAGGAATGGGTTCATACTTGCTGGAGACTCTGAATGATCGCTACAACAAAAAACTTGTTCAGACATACAGTGTATTTCCTAATCAGATGGAAACAAGTGATGTGGTGGTCCAGCCATACAATTCACTTTTGACTCTTAAGCGGCTTACACTGAATGCAGATTGTGTTGTTGTTCTTGATAACACTGCATTAAATAGGATTGCTGTTGAACGCCTTCATCTATCAAATCCCACCTTTTCACAAACAAATTCTTTGGTTTCAACTGTAATGTCTGCAAGCACAACTACTCTACGGTATCCAGGGTACATGAACAATGACTTGGTTGGGCTTCTTGCATCATTAATTCCAACTCCTAGATGCCATTTTCTAATGACAGGATACACTCCACTCACTGTGGAGAGTCAGGTTAGACTTGATATGCACTTCCTAGCACATAAGGTTTTAGCATATTTTATTCTACTGCACTGGAAAATATTTTGGCTTTTGTTGCAGATTCATTGTTTAAACATGAAGATAGTTGTAATTGATAGTACCAATAAAAATGAAGTCCTAATTGAGTATTATTCAACTCATTAAGACAAAAGCCTGTACTTCAATTGTGTTGTGATATATGCTGAAACCTTAAGGTTGCTTTTTTTTATCCACTTTTTATTCCTATATAAAGTGAGACAATATTGTATGGGGTTTTGTCCTACCTCTTAATTTTTTATAGATACTCAAGAAAAAAAAAACTATGTGTTAGTGGGGGAGGGGGGAGGGATGAGGGAGAGGGTGGGTGTTGACAACTTACGAGGGTGGGAGAGTGGGTCTGGGTATTGACAACCATTTAGGGTATTTCAGACATTAGTCATTAGTCGCATTAAATAATTTTTAATATCTGAATTATCTGATAGGGGATGTTTAAGATTGGGTTGAAGGTAATGAAAGGTTGAAGTATTTTTCAGAAATGTGAGTAAAGCTTTAATGATTAGCCTTTGAAACAGGCCATTACTCAATGTTGGTCCCAGCTATTTGGGGTCTTGGGAGGGGTACATAGTTGTTAAGGCGACACCTAGGCAACAAGGCACCCTTTGAGGCTCGCCTCGCCTAATTGCCAAGTAGTTTTGTACTATGTATTATAAAATACTTTTTTATTCTTTATTTTTTGACATTATAATTATAAAATAGGCACTATTAAACTAAAATATTCATTTCGTGTATTTATATGCTAATTTCTTTTTATTATTTTCTTATTTTTTAGGGTTTAATCAATACAAACATTGCTAAATGCTGTATTGAACCCTCAAAGACATTAAAACCTGAACCAATAAGTAAGGAAGAACTTAAAATTTTGTCTAACAAACACATTTTCTACTACTACTACTATAAGGGTTCAGCTCCTATATTTTTTGAATTTTCTTTTCCTTCTTCTTTTCCTCCTCCTCCTCCTACTACTACTAAGTACTACTACAGTACAACAAACTTCGGTTTTTTACTAGTCTCATGGGGGATGATGTGATATAGACCATCCATTGTATTGCAAACTTCGAATTACCACCTGCACATTGTTATTTCTCATGTCAGGATTGATTATGACAATTTCCTCTGAATAATAGCTTTTTGTATCTTGATTTTTTAACAATTAAATAGGTTAGGAAAGTAGTGTATTTGCAATGTATCATGAAAAAATTGCCATATGGGTAAAGGATGAGACTGTTATGGCATGTGTATGTCTTTTAGACCTCCATAGCTTGAAGTGTTAGAGGCCATGTTTATGGGAAATGTAATACCTTTATTGAACAATCCATTTATGAACCCGCACCATATCTGGTGAAGCTTTGCAAACTCTAGCCACTCTGATGCTTCTTTTGAGCTCTACTTCTCAATCCAGCCTAAATTGTTGAGCTTCCAGGTGTGGCCTAAACAATGTGTGACCCTTGGTGTGCATGTTACACTCACATGCAATGCCTGGGAGGGGGCTGCTTAATGCAGTCTTTGATCTTATCCAATCACTCTTTAGTCCTCTACATCAGTAAAAGAGGGAAAAAAGCTGTCTTGCTTAGGTAGGACACGGTTGTACCACACCCTTTTACAAGTATGATGGGAAATGATAATGGGCTGGGCCAGGGCTTTGCACCTATGATAAGGAGCATAGCCATGGTTGTACTTTCGAGCCTACAACCTTAAATATCCATAGACCAGACCAGGATAGAAATAAATGTGAATTTCATTAATGGAGAAAAAGTAATCAGTGAGTAAAATAAGAATACAGCCAGATAAACCTTCTTGTCTCTCCCCACCCCTTGTTTAGCTAGAGTGTTAGCCAAGGAATTAGCACTTCTTTTAGCCGATTGTTGTCGCCTCACTTCCATGTCTTGTGTCAGCCATCTGGAATTCTTTCTTTCATTATTGTAACTCCACAACTTAGCCTCCTCACTCTGTAGCCAACCTGCAACAAACTTGGGTTAGTTTTCCTACTATTCAAATTCCTTGTTGTACTCCCTTGACTTGAGCATTGCCATAACTTCAGCCCTTAAAGAGTCCCCTGCACCAAGTAGGCCTGAATACAAGGCAAACTATTTTTCCCTCATTATCTCTAAGCATCCCTCTAATTCTTAAAATTCCTGAGTTTTCCAAGCTGCTTCCGTCAAAATTGAGCTTAATGAACCCTCTTTCTGGTGGAGACCATTGAGGATTTATGACAGTCATTTATAGATGAATCAACCACTTCCTTCCAATTTCTAAGGATGCCATCCATTGATACATTTGAGAAGGTTTCTAAAGACTTCAGCCAATGAGCCACTCTAATCATGGTATTTTCAATTATAGCTTCTTGACTTTTATCCTTTCCCAAGAAAATTCTTGAGTTCATTATTCAGCTTATTTCATCCCTTGTACATCTCCACATGAGCCTTCCCCTTTTCTTTGGCCAAGAAAAAGTAGTGGGAGAAAATAGACTTTGTACATCAACCGGGGGATTCTATGTACACCCAAATAAAGAGGAAAACTATTTCCAACTGTATACAATGAATGGATAGGAGATTAGTAAGTGATAGGAAGTCTCGGCATTGGCTTTACACATGACAGACCAGCGAGGGGATGAGCACCACTTAGGTCTATTCCTTTGGGGGATGAGCACAACTTCCCAACAAAAAGCTCCAACCCTTTGGGGGTTAGGCTTGCACCAAACCTCCCTGATAGGAAAATGTTGCAGAGAACTAGAAGAGGGTTGAGTTAATGTCTTAAAAAAGGGAGCACAAGAAAAGGAGCCAGAAGGAGAAAGAGAACCCAAATTTGGCCACCAGGTTTAGAGAGATCAAGGTAGACCTCTTCAAGGATTTGAAGTAAAGCAAGTATGCTATTTAGTTCAGAATCCCTTATGCCTCTCCTAAAGTCCAAATCTCAGTCAAACCCATTTCTTGAGTTAGAAGGAGCAAGGAATTTGGAAATAGGTTCATTTTTGAAGTAAGAAAGCACAAATAAGGAAGGAAATTAGTCCTTAAGAGGGGAGATCCCCAATTAAACATGTTTCCAAAATTTAATATGGTCCCTAATACCAGGATTGTACTTGACAAAAGGAAGGATTGATGGTAAAATAACATTGCCTTCCAGCTAGAAGCTCCAGTTACCCTAGCCAATTATTCCAATATCCCGTCCATTATTCAAAAGCCCATGAATGCTCACCACCACCTTTGCTCATAGCTTGTCCCTATCTCAAGGCAATCTTCACATCCACTTCTCCAACAAAGCCAAATTCTTTTTGTGAATATTCCTTATTCACAACTAGAGAGTGGGTCCTAAGTGCAGCTCTTTCAAAAGGTGCACGCCTAGGTTTGAAAAAAATGCCAAGTTATGAGCATAGGGACAAGCTATGAGCAAAGGCAGCTCGTAGGTTTAATATATTATATCTCCCTTTCACCGAAGCTCCGAGAACCCCCTATTTGGTGATGTTGTTCATTCATTCATCCTACTAAAATATCTTCTTTAAAAGCAATTAAAATTATAAAATCATTATTTTTTTGTGTGAGAACTAAGAATTTAGGACCCTAACATGGACTTGTTTGAGCTTGCCTCGAGGGGCGTGTAATGCAATTGAGGAAAAAAGAGATTGTGGGTTTTACATGCTTGAAAATGTTTTATATGTTTGATTTTATTTTTAAATTCACATTTGAATATGCTTTACATGTTATGTTTATGTATTTAAATTTAAGGTAATAGGTTTTTTAAAACATTTATTTTAAAATTTAAAGTAATATTTTTTATTAATATTATGTTTAATATTTTTTTGCATTTTTTATTTTTTTTGACATTTTTTTATTTTTTAGCATTTTTTTGTGCCTTGCTTCAAAAAGGCACGCGCCTCGCGCCTTGAGTGCAAATTGACCCCTGTGCCTTTTTTGTGCCTTGCACTTTTAAACATTGTTTCTAACCTAGCTCAAGTCATCTCCTTTATAGAACAAAATTGTAGGTAATTGGCATTCTACCTCTACTACTCTCTACTCTCTCACTAAATATCTCGAGTTTGCCCTTGATATTAACTTGCTAAGAACATCTTTTATGAGGGTAAACTGAAAGGGAGGGAGGAGGTCACCTTGTCTAATCCCTCGAATAGCAAGGAAGAAATCCACCATAGTTCTAGGTTGGAAATGATTGCCCCTAATGGTTAGCTTTCACTTGTAAAGTTTTTTTAGTAAATGTATCTAAATTCTAAAAATCAAGGAATTCATCTGAAATGTGCTAGTCCCATTAGTCTCAAGTATTGAACTGGCCTTCCTTAGATCTACCCATCATTTACATATATAGATAATTTCTTTTTGCTTTTCTCTATTGATCATTTGTAGCGGGTTTAGTGTCTTAAAAGTGAAAGGTGCAAAAAAAAGGCAGGGGCTATTTTGCACCTGAGGTGCAAGGTGAGGCATGCGCCTTTTGGAAGCAAGGTGCAAAAATGCAAAAGAAATTAAAAAAAGAAAGACAAGATAAAACAAAAAAACAAAAAAAAACAAAAAAAAGTAAAAAAATGCCAAAAAATTAAAAAATGCAAATCATTAAAATATTAAACACATTATTAATTAAACATGATATATAAATTAAAATTTAAAATAAATGCTTAAAAACCTATTATATCAAATTAAAATACATAAACATAACATGTAAAACATATTTAAAATAAAAATTTAAAAATAAAATTAAGCATAAATATAAAACATATTCAACCTTGTAAACTCTTAATCTCTTTTTTTTTCCCAATTGCATTACTTCAAATAGTTAATGTGATGTTAAACATTATGCATTCTTGATTCTACAAGCCGTCCATATACCAAGCCCCTCAAGGCAAGCCCAAACAAGTCCATATTAGGGTCTTAAATTCATAATCCCTATAAAAAGAATGCCTTTATAACTTTAAGTGTCTTTTAAAAATATTCTTTATTAGGATGAATGAATGAGCAACATTAGCAAATAGGGACTTGTTTGGGCTTGCTCGAGGGGCTTGGTCGGGGGTTTAGGGGCTCTACCCTGGCCTAGCTGCTAAACACACACACATACACAAAAAAAAAATACAAAAAAAAACAGAAAAAATACACAGATTTTCAGAAGGTACATGCCTGGGCTGAAGTGCAAGGTACACCAGACGTGTGCCTTTTGAAAATACTCCACTTGGAACCTAGGTGAGGCACATACCCTAAAATGTGCCTTAACTGTGCGCCTAGGCATGCATGCCTTTTAATAGGTGGATTGGGTAATAGGTACCTATTGGGTCTATTTATATAGACAAGAATGGGATGGGTCATAGTGGGTATGGGTTTGGTCACATCCATTAGGTTACATGTAGAGGGGTGTTAAATGGGTGGGTTGTAACTCAATCCACACTCACCCAATCAAGGTTCAAAGTATCAATACTCTCAATACACAATTTTTTGCCTATCAAGAGTTTCAGTTGAATAAAATCATAATGATTTTTTGACAATTTGACAGAAGACCTGTCCAATCATATATTTAAATTCTTTAAACCCAAATTCCTAGATACCTTATATTAAGTGTATCAAAGACCTAAAGATACTATATGTTATGCCCGCTTTGGGGCGTATTGTGTCAAATATCAATACTTTGAACCTTGCACCCAATTGCCATCCCTACTTACACAGATGCAATAGGATTATGACCTTCTTGCAGTGGACTCAAGTCATTGCCTAGGCCATTGTATAAGGTGTTTCTTTATACCCCATTGCCTAGGTAAACCCAAGACAACCACCTAATCATGACTAGGTGACACCCAACAGAGCTATTACATGTGTTCATTTATGCTTACCACGTTACCTTTTCTTTTTTTTTTTTTTTAAATTGTGTTGCTATTCTTGTAAAGCTAAAATGCAATAAGTTAAATGTACTTTATGTTCTATATGTGTGTGAAGGGGGTGTAGGAAGAACAGAACACTTAGAGACAAGGGGACTAGGATTTCAAAGAAAAAAGGACTGGAGACCAAAAGAGAGAAGTGATCTTAAAGAGGACCATGCATCATCTACAATATATTATATATAAAAATTTGTCACTTCATTACATGTGTTAGTCATCTGTTTTTTGCATAAATATGAGATTCTGGGTTAATGCCCAAATTTATTTAGTTCCTTGGTTTTCTGTCTAGGTATCACGTAAGCCAGACCTTGCTTAGGCAGCACAATGGTTATTCTTTTCATTGATGGAAGCAACTCAGTCCAATGGTTGTTTGACTGCCTTCTACCCAATTCAATGAGGCTATAGTTACCATGTTTTCTCAACATACTTGGCTTTATTTTAGTTGCTATATTGTAACTTGCAATTGCTGCACATTGCAATTGTTCTAATGGGTTCTAACAACCAATGATAAAATCATGGTGAAGTAATTGTTTGCAAGGCCAAAATAAGCATAATTTTGCAATTGAGTTCTTTGGGTATTCAATTACTCTTTTCTTGCTTCAATCAGAAGCTTTTTGCAGCATTCTGATGGACAAATTTCCATTTTTGCAGGCTAGTGTAATTCGCAAAACTACAGTATTAGATGTCATGAGAAGACTTCTGCAGGCAAGAAACCTACTAATTTGGATGTCCCCGTTATTTCCATGACTTGTTAAATAAAGAGTAAATAATTTCCAGGTCAATGGACAGGTTTCTTACTTCGTATGTTTTGCAGACTAAGAATATCATGGTTTCCTCTTATGCACGAACAAAAGAAGCAAGTAAAGCAAAGTACATATCAATATTAAATATCATTCAAGGAGAGGTGGACCCTACTCAGGTAATATTCTGTTGACATCCATCGTTTTAAGGTCTACATATAAAATTCCTTTTACAAAGAGTTATTATCTTGCAAAACCAAATTGTCTTTTATTTATAAGATGGCCAGTATTTGGATTTGTCATCCTAAATGCATTTTTCTCCTTCACTTCTTTTTCTTCTTTTCTCCTCTTGAATAGTTTTCAAACTAAACCTAGGACTGCTACAACTTTATTTCAGGTTTATCTCTTTGTATTTTCCTCCATAAACTCCTATAGAATGAATTCCAATCAAAATCAAACTATCAAAGAACTTCTATAAAAGAGCATTTTAAATCCATTTATGATAGTCCCAGTAGAGTGAGAGAGACTCTAGTTGACTTTTGAGTGGCTTGTTGGAGAAAGGGATTTGTTGGAACCCCTGGAGAGGCCTTTTGAGGTTTAGGAAATAAAGGGGGCAATTTTCTCTGTGGAAAGATCAAAAGCCCCGGGCCTAGATGGTTTCACTATGGCTTTTTATCAAGATTGTTGGGGTATTTTAGGTGATGATTTGGTGGATGTCTTCTTGGAGTTCTTTGAAAGAGGGAAAATAAATGCGAGTGCAAATGCTACTTTTATAGCCTTGGTTCCAAAGAGGGTTCCGGCAATTCATCCCAAGGACTTTAGACCGATTAACTTGATTGGGACTTTGTATAAGATCATATCTAAAGTTCTTGCCCTAAGGTTTAAGAAAGTCCTACCCTTCTTAATCTTTCCGAATCAAGGGGCTTTTGTGCAAGGGAGACAAATTATCAATCAGATCTTAATAGCCAATGAATGTGTGGATTACAAAAAAAGAAAAGGAGAGAGGGGGTCTGATCTGTAAGCTTAACCTAGAAAAGGCTTACGATTTGGTGGACTGGGAGCTTTTGCTTGAAGTGTTGAGGAACAAGGGTTTTGGAGAGAGGTGGTGTAATTGGATAAAGGATTGTATCACCTCTTGTCATTTTTTAGTCCTAGTAAATGGAGTAGCTAGGGACTTCTTCCCTGCTAAGAAAGGCCTTAGACAAGAAGACCCATTGTCACCTTTCCTCTTCACCTTAGTAGTGGATGTCTTAAGTGTCTTGATTTCCAAGGCTGATTCAAGGAACCTAATCAAAGGTTGGAGAGTTGGGAGGCAACAAGTGGTGGTCACTCACCTATAGTTTGCAGATCATATCATTCTTTTTTGTGAAGGGGAAGCAGAGGAGATGGATAATTTGAGATCAATAGTGACACACTTTGAGAGAGTCTCTAGTCTAAAAGTCAATTGGAATAAGAGTTGTGTAGAGGGAGTAAATTTACAAGAAGACAAGGTGCAATTGGTGGCTAGGTCTTTGGGCTGCAAGGTTAGTGGTTGGCCTATGCTGTATTTAGGTTTGCCCCTGGGGGGAAATCTTAGAACTGAAAGTTTTTGGTACCCAGTTTTAGAAAGGTTTACTAGGAAGCTAGCAGGGTGGAAGAGAAATTATATCTCACTAGGGGTAGAATCACTTTAATCAAGTCCACTTTGACCAACTTTCTGATGTATTTTTTGTCTACCTTCAAGTTACCTATCAAAGTTGCCACTAAGATAGAGAAGATCATGAGAGATTTTCTGTGGGAACCAAGAGACTCGGAAAAGGACCATCTAGTGAAGTGGGAAGTAGTTTCTAGGAAAAAGGACTCTGGGGTCTAGGCATTGGCAACATTAGATTAAGAAATATGGCATTGTTAGGAAAGTGGTTGTGGAGGTTTCCCCTAGAGCAGCACAGTTTGTGGCACTTGGTGGTGGAAAGTATTCACGGAATGGAAGCTAATGGATGGGATGTTGGTGTCAACCCTAGGGCTACTCACTTCTCCCCTTGGAAAGCCATTGCTAGAGTCTTTCCTTCCTTTTGCCCTTTCATCAGATTCGATCTGTGTTTAGGTAATAAAATTCTATTTTGGGGGGATCTTTGGTTTGGGAACACCCCCCTTAAGGATAGATTACCGGTAATGTGTTCTCTTTCCCTAAATAAATTCAAAGTCATTTTCTCTTTCTGTGTATCTGAGGGGACCTGAGACTTGGGTTTGAGGATTAAGGGATTCAGAATTGGCTTATGCAGATGAATTGTTCTCTATGTTGAATTCAATTTTCCTAGACCATTCTTGCCTAGACAGTAGAATTTGGACAGAATCCTCTTCAGGGGTTTTCTCTTGCTCTTCTTTTTTCAATGCCCTAATTCAGCCTTCTATTGTGCCCACCTCGTTTCCTGCTAAAGAAGTGTGGTGTACACCTGTTCCACCAAAAGTTAGGGCTTTTTGCTGGGAAGTGGCTTGTCTAAAGATCAACACTACGGATGTACTTCAAAGAAAAAGGCCAGATTGGTGCCTTTACCCACATGTTTGTTGCCTTTGCTTAAGAAATAGTGAGGACGGTGACCGTAGTTTTCAAGGCACCAAGGCGACGCTAGGCGACAAGGGGGCGCCTTGTTGCCTAGTCGCCTAGGCATTGCCTTATGTAAAACATTAGATTCTAGAATAGTTCCCTAGGTACCATAACCATATTTCCTTAATAATTATTAATAATTTTCATAAGAAAACTATTAAGTTCATGTTTAAGTATAGAAAATCAACATATTCATGAGAAAATAAAGAAGAAAAAAAAGAAAATTGAAAAAAACATAGGGTCTGAACCCTTATTTTTGTTATAGGAAAAGAAGAAAAGAAAAAGTAGAAGGTATGGAAGATATGGAAGAAAAAGAAGAAGAAGAATCTATGTTTTTGAAGTTCTACCTTATTGGTTCAGGTTTTGAATTCTTTGAGGGTTCAATATAGCATTTAACAATGTTTGTGTTGATTAAACCTAACAAATAAGAAAATAATAAAAAGAAATTAGTATATAAGCACACAAAATGAATATTTTAGTTTAATAATGTCTATTTTATAGTTGTAATCTCAAAAAATACATAATAAAAAAGTATTTTATAATCGGAAGTACAAAACTGCTTGGTGATTAGGCGAGGCGAGCCTCCAAAGGCGCCTTGTTGCCTAGGTGCCTGCCTAGGCGTCACCTTGACAACTATGATGGTGACTCGTCTTTTGATTTCTTATCCTTTTGCTTATTATTTGTGGGATTGGTTCTCTTCTCTTTTTAGTTGCAGATGGAATCTGCCCTCGTGTGTGCTGAATCTCTTTGACTCTAGCTTCTTCTGGCAACCAAAGAAAAGAGGCAGGGTAATGTGGAGAATAACAAGAGCAGCCGTCCTTTGGACAATTTGAGAAGAGAGAAATAATAGGATTTTCCAAGGACAAGAAAAATCCACAGAAGCACTTGTTGAAGTCATTACCATCAAGATTCTTCATTTGTTGAAAGTGCAGCAACTTTTCAAGGACTTCTCAGCTGGCTTAGTTAGAAATTAGAGCTCTATAACTGTATCCTCTCCCTTTTCCCCTGTAATTCAAGAGGTTTGGTCACCACCATTTCAGTTCAGGGTGAAATTAAATTTTGATGGAAGCTCCTTAGGTAATCCAGGCCCGTCGGGAGTTGGGGGTGTCTTCAGAAATGAGGAAGGAAGAGTTTTGGCCCTTTACTCGGGCCCGATTGGGGTGGGAGATTCTTTGAGGGCAGAATCTATGGCCTTACTTCATGGATTGAAATTGGCGAAACAATGGGGTATGCAGCACTTAGAAGTGGAAGGAGACTCCAAGCTGGTAATAGGGTGGGTGCAATCTAGAAACTTGGGAGTATGGTCACTTAGACAGCCTCTAAGAGAGATTATTAGCTTAGCAAGGGAACTAGGGGTGCAATTTAATTGGGTAAGAAAGTCAGCAAATGGAATGGCTGACACGTTAGCTAAGCAAGGATTTATTAGGGAGAGTTTGTTTTGGGCTTGTTTGTAAGAATTTTGTTCTGATTTTCCGCCCATCCTTTGGGTGGTGATAACTGTACTTTCTTTTCAATGTCATTAATGAAAGTTGCACTTTTCTTATTAAAAAAAAAGAACTATAAAATTAATTTGAAACTCTCTCTCAGCAACATGCTTTAGAATGACCCATTGTCTTCCAAAAGAGCTTGATAAATGGATCCAGACCTTGGTAGCATACTCCCAGTGTAGGAGATGGAAAGCTAATTCTGCTTTTGCCCTACAACAGATACAAACATTCTCTGTAATGTCCTCTTGAGATCACCTGATCAATTCTAGAGGATCTTATCTGGGTAAGCTATCTACATAAAGGGTGCCTTAGAAGCTGAGAAATCCATGAAACTTCAGCTTCCATTCTAAAACTTTATCAGCCCCAAATCTCCAGCCCTTCAAGAATCTTATTAAGTAACCCAACAACCAAGATAAAAGAAGAGGGGATTGCTTGACCCTGAAACCCCCTCCCACCCCACACATGCACACAATCACACAGTGAAGAAAACATTATGGAGTTTCATTTAATAGATACATGTGCTGTCATGCCTTAACTTCCATTCTCAATATTTATGTTTACCCCATTTTCCATTTGTCTATTTTAAGAAGCCTCCACATGGCCATAGGCATTCTCCGAGCCAATTTTGCACCATGACTTTGATCTCCTCCATTTGATAGATAATGCATGCACATACAGCTAAAAACTATCTATGCCTCTTGAAGATGATCAAGACTGCTATCAGTCTTGGACACTAAGGAATTTCAGGTTCGAACAGAAGAGAAAGTGAAGAAGAAAGAGGAGAAAGATTAGTGAGAGAGCA
>NW_010729101.1:2864027-2964272 GCF_000365185.1 Nelumbo nucifera | reverse complement strand
AAGGACAGATTCTGAATGATCTGCCGCCGCCACTTCAATTTAATATTTATATGTTATGCTAGTTACATGAAAGGACATATTTTCCCTTGGTGTTTACATCATAACACTTAACAATATAAAAAACTGAAAAGTAAATAACAGAACTAGAATAACAGAATAACATAACAGATAGACTAGGTATATTCTACCCTACGGACAGAGTGGCCCCACAGTAAATAACAGAATAACATAACAGATAGACTAGGTATATTCTACCCTACGGACAGAGTGGCCCCACATCTGTGGGGCCCACATCAGTTTCTCTACACCTCTTATTGGAGAAGTCCAGCCACCAAGTCCACCTCTTCTTAAAGCTGACAAGTTAAATGCTTGATACAGGACAATTGGACCTAACAAATTTACTTGTTCTTCCTTAGCTACTGTTTTAGGTATTAAGTAGATGAAAGTTGCATTATTTATTTTCTCAACCTGTCTCTTTGACATAATTGGTGAATACTTTTGTCAAGTCCCTTTTCACCACATGCTGGGACACCTTATAAAATGTCAAAGACACATGAAGTTTAAAGTTTCTCTGAAGCAACACACTTTTTTTTTCACCTAGAGCTCTCATAGATCTATATCTATATCTATATCTATAGATATTAATATAGATATTCCTTTCTGCTTTGTATCATCTTTTATTCCTTTCTGTTTTGTACCATCTTTTATTCTCTTACTTACCATCTACTAATCTTGCCCTCGGAATTACATATCCATATAAGAACTCTGTTTTTTGTCAAAAAAAACTTGATCCATATATCTTTAGATATGAATATTTTTTTTTATTATATTACATTACACATACACTTCTATTTTATCCATGTGCCTTGTCTGACACATTGCATATTTGTCTAGGCAGTATCTTGCAAATATCAGCCTAGGGTTGAATATCCTTACAGACATCAACTAAGGTGTGTTGAAGTTGAAAATTTACTTGTGGGTGGCTTGCCTACATCTAGATTCAGACAGCTGACTAGTATCAATAGTCAGCTTTTAGAAGCACCTTTTATCTTTATCTAGAAGGATTTCCACTTTCTTCCATTGATAAATCATTCAAATGACAAAGCTTAGATGGCTTGACTGTATTTTTTGTCATTGATCATTTGGATCTGCACATCTAGTCAATTCAATTTATTAAAAATTGCTTAAATTTTCTTATGCATGATGTTAATGTATGTGTTCTTTGGATCAGGTTCATGAAAGTTTACAAAGAATACGTGAAAGAAAGCTTGTTAATTTTATTGAGTGGGGTCCTGCAAGTATTCAGGTATTTCTTCCATTGGGAAAAAGTATATACAATGCTGTGCAAATTAGTTACCCTCTTTTGAAGAACTTCCTCTGCTTGGCCTCAGGCCTTGTGCCAAGCCCTCATTAGAAATTTAACAAATACTTTAACCAGGCCAGTCCAAGTTGCATTCCCTTTGAAAATTACCATTTTAGTTATCTGTTGCTTATATTGTAACTTTCCTTGTTGCAGGTTGCATTGTCCAGAAAGTCCCCATATATTCAAACTGCTCATAGGGTAAGGTCATACTTGTATTATTTCTGTTCTGTTTCCTCTTTATTCCAACATCAGTAATTTTTTCCTATCTTCCTCCAAAACTGGGAATCATGTTTTCATTTCCATTCCATCCTACAATTTCATTTACTTGTGCACCAATCCTTTATTTATTTTGAGGGGTGGGGTTGTTTTTTATTGTGTTTATAAAAAATGCTTTAGTACTTATATGAGAGTAAAAGTTTTACTAATACCTATCCCCTTCTTTGTCGGATTATTATACCTTTTATCAGGTTAGTGGTCTTATGCTAGCAAGCCACACTAGTATAAGGCACCTCTTCAGCAAGTGTTTGACCCAGTATGAGAAATTGAGAAAGAAACAAGCCTTCCTTGACAACTATCGGAAGCTCCCCATGTTTGCAGTAAGTTAAATGCTACCAAGTGCATGTCATATTTAAGCTTTAATCTTGAGGGATATTTTTTCATAGTGTTTAATTCAGTTTCTTTTTAATTTATATCTGATATGTTTGCACAATTGATTAAAACAATACCAGGTGTTGCAACAGAACATAAATTATTATATCTTTGTTAAAAGCATAGTTTTAAATGTTATTCTACTTCAAGAGGTTCGTTCAGTGCATCTCCTACAGTCACATTTATATAAAAATAAACATTTCCACTTATAGATATATAATCATACAAAACCAGTTGGGTTAAGTAGGGAGTAGGGAGCTTCCCTGTACAACCAGCTTATTTCTGCCATGTAGAGGGATGATGTGGCTAATCTAAACCAGCCACCAGTTAGGTGACCTGGTCCTGGATTTGTCGTGTATTCAATCTCACATTCTATGTCAGTTCTATAACCTACCTTGTATTAGCAAGAGGTAAAGGACTTATTGTTGACATGTGGCAAAGGTTTTGGGGCTGAAATTTGCCCCATGAACAGAAGCTGACAAGAGGAGCATGTGGGGCCTATTTGGACTCCTGAACAACTTTGCCACGTGGAAGATTCCTTCATTGTCTAGAGAATTTCACCGAAAGACTTGAGTAGGAAACCCTCTCGGAATTATAATCATTTCAATGTAGTTTTCACATTTGATTCTGCAAATAACAAGGTGCATCGTGTATTATGGTTCCATTCCATAAAAGAAACGTAATTGTTCTTTAATTTGATTTTATCCCATCATATATGGACAGGATAACGATCTTTCTGAATTTGACGAATCTCGAGAAATAATAGAGAGCTTGGTTGATGAGTACAAAGCTTGTGAATCACCAGATTATATCAAATGGGGAGTGGAGGTGTGCTCTTATCGGTCCATGGCTTTCCGTCCTTCATCAATTTCCTATTATACTTTGCTGATAAATTGCATTCTATGCAGGACCCGGACGGGGTTTTAACTGGAGAAGGCAATGCAACAGGAAAATTGGATCCTAAACTAGAAGTGTAGCCTATTCAAGGGAACCAATGGAGCAAAATTGAATTTATTTTATGAAGAGTTCTCCACAAGTATAGTCCGATCCAATTAGTGGATGTGATTAACGTGCTTGTCATGGTTGAAATCCAGTGTGAAAATGGCATAGCTCTGGGGCTACAACATTGGTTTTGCCTTTGGAGGTATTTTGCATGTGATCATGCTCACTTGCTGCATGTTTACGACTATTTAATTTCTCCTACAGGTTTGTATAGCTCAACCAGGAACCAGCAGTAAGAGGCTGGTTTCCGGCAGTTTGGACTTTGGAGTATTATCACGCATGGACTTCAAAGTTCAAACACGAGGGAATCGACATTCCCAAAAAGTCATAGCCAGGATTTTTTACCAACAAATGAATGGAAGATACTTCGTGTTAAATATAAATTATTTTACCATGACAATTAATAAAATAAAATAAGTTGCTTTTAGTCTGTTACTATAAAAATAATAAAATTTCATTACGATTGAGAAAAAAAGCCAGGTTAGATAAATTAGTTTTTGGGAAATTCCCAATTAGTACCCTGCAAGGTTCAAAGTATGTATCAGCCCGTATTGGCCAATATGTATCATTCTGGGACCCCTTTGATTCGCCCCTATAGTGGGTGTATCGGGGTCTGACCGGTTCAGGGGGTGGAGCCCTAAACTAGCCCCCCTGAACCGGTTTCAGAAAAAAAAAATAGTATTGATTTGCTCGATACGCCCCTACCGGCGAATCGGGCGTATCGATATTTTGAACCTTGGTACCCTGTACTTTGGACCTAATTCTATTTTGGTCCTTGAACTTTAAAACGTGACAACCCAGTACCTGAACTTTCAAAACGTGCCAATCTAGTACCAGCTGTTGTTAAGTGGCATTTGAAAAGATATAAATGCCCTTCGAGTGTCATCTAATTTTCTTTATTAGCCATCTAAATGTTGACAAAAAATGAACAGTCACAAATCCTTGCCTCTTATTCAAGAGAATTGGGTTTACATCTCAGTGGACATTTTGGTGACTCTAACTTTCTTTAATAGAAAAGGCAATGATTTAGGACTGTTCATTTTTTATCAACGTTTGGATGGTTGATAAAGAAAATTAGATGACATTCAAAGAGCATTTGTGTCTTCTCAAATGCCACTTAACGGCTGGTTAATGATAAATACTAGATTAACAGGTTTATGAGGTAGTAAACTTAATTAGATGCAAAGATTTATGATGCAGAAAAAATATAGTATGGAAAGAGTTTTGGCCAATCAAAACCCATTCATAAATTTTGATAAATAACACCTAATTGTCTACCAGGTTTTTTATTCCAATTGATTGATTAGAAGTCTTTCAGATATCATATCTTTCCCATATCATAGTCGAACCCGTCAAACCTATTATTACCTTATATTTGATTGTGGTGGATTATTTTTCTAATCTAGCATTTGACATACGTATCTGGTTTAATCAAAATTTTGATTTTGACTGAGGAAAAACAAATCGTAGTTGAGCCAACCTGCGCCTTCGGACAAGTCCACTTCAACCTAGAATCACAGCCTTTGGATGTATTTTGAGCCCCACCTTAACGTTATTTCATCTAATTCAAGGTGGAGCCACATCAATACATCAAGGGCTGTGATTCACGGCTTTAGCCGAAGGCTAAGCCAACAGACGTATATTTTTCTTGTGAAGAGAACATGTGGATAGCATAGGATGTCCAACATGGACAGCCAATGTTTTTTCATTCAAAATTCAAAGAAAATTCTCTAGGAATTTCACATGTTCAGGAACTTTTTTGGTCTTTCCCTCAACATTCTGTTTCTCCCATTTCCTATCAAACCAAACATATCCAAAGGGCCACGTTTACCAGCTTCAATTCTTGATGTGAATATAAACTGATTGGCCTGGATTGACACAGCCCAAATAATATGCACCAAATGAAGGTTCAAAATATCGATATGTCCAATACACCAGTATAGGCATATCAGGCGAATCGATACATTTTTTTTTTAAAATCAGTTTAGGAGAATCGGTTTAGAGCTCCTCCACCCCTTGAACCGGTCAGACCCCTGATACATCCACTGTAGGAGTGTATCAGAGAGGTCCTAGAACAATACGACTTATTGACCGATACATGTCGATACTTTAAACTTTACACCAAACCTTGATCCAGAAGGTCTAATCTCTAGTGCCAGTATCACCTTAAATTTAATTTTCTTTAATGGGGTTTGGGAGGTGAACTGTGAAAGATAGGCATAAGGATGCATCGGATGCGCCTTTGTTCAGTCCAACTGTACAACAGCAACTCTGGTTAAGATCTTTTCTTCTTGAGCTAATACTTCCACTCCTTTGGGGACGATCTCCTTTTTCTTGGATTTACCATCCTCGTAGACCCAACAAAATTACACCACAGATCTTTTTTCTTTTTAGATGGATAAGATCTCGCTTAATTTATTCCATGTATAATTAATGAAACCAGAAATTGCTTCAGTGAGTTGTTCCTGTCAACAATGGATCCCATGACTGTGACACTGACACCAACTTACATTCAGATACAAAGGATTCGGCACCACATAGGATTATTCCAGCTCTTAATCTTCACAATCACAGCTAGACTCAGTTTTAATGTTTTCTAATCCCATCTCAACCATCATGATTTCCCAATTGAAAAACAATTTCAAAAGTTTACGGGAGTGATAAGGAAAACCTCTTCAGAAGACACATTGAATGGCGCCATGAAGCCCATCACATATTTTCTGGTCTATCTACTTCAGCTTTATTTATTTATTTATTTTGAAAGGTAAATGAATTGCTCACAAGTGGGTGCAACTTGCGAGTACCAGAAAATTGTTGGTTTGCAAATTGCAAATTGAAGCCTCAACTCTCAAGATTATTATCCAAGTGGGTGTCATATGTCCCAAAGAAATTTATACTTAAAAGCAATTTCAAGCAGACACAACGAAATCATAATCGAAAAGGCAAGTGTTATAGAAAAAAGCAAATATTCTAAGGTTTAACTTCATAATAGATTACTTGTTTAATACAAAAAAAAGGGATTTTGGACTGCACTCCCTATCAGAAATCTTTCCTAGTCTATTAGTAACCCCCCACCCCCTATAAATTACATCTTACCCGTAAATTTGGCATATCCACGGGCAAGATTCAATTCACCCCTAGGTGGAGCTAGGATTTCAATCCTAGGGGTGGACTGAATCATAAAACCCCCAAAAAAAAAGTTTGTGATTCATGGAACTATTCAAACTCCCCCACTATTTTGATAGCAAAAAAAGGGTAGAATTAAATAATGTGGTATCATTTGCCGTGAAATCAAATGAACAAAAAAAAACAGTTTCAAACAAATGAGTAATGAACCGGAAATTACAGTCTTGCTGATAGAACCACCAAATTTTGGTAGAAAAAAGTTTTTGCGTTTAAGGCTGCATTTGGTTTGGAAAGGAAAATGAATGGTTTTCTTCCAAAAACGATATTCAATAGAAAAATGAATCATTTTCCTAATTTTTATGGTCTTTCACTTCTTGAAAAATAGACATGATGAGTATTGAAAAGTATAATATAATGCAATAGGACTCAACCTCTAATTGAAAAATAACTTCTGGAAAATTAAAAGGAATATCTTTTGTGTCACCATAAAATAGCATTTTTATAATAACTTAATGAGACTACACAAGCAAGCCAGTTGAACAATTGACAATTTTTACCCACTAGTAAGTGGGTATGTGTTTTGTATGTGTTAATTTTTTGTAATGATAATAATAGTAAATAAGGTTTTCAAAATTTTCTAAATCTTTTAATATTCGTATGACAATAAGAATTAGGGGTAATCATTTTAGCCTGGCCCGCACAAGCCCGGCACAGAAACTTTGGGCTTGGGCCTGGGTCTTGTGTTCAGGCCCGGCTCGAGCCTATATCAGGCCCGCAAATTTTTAGGGCCGGGCTTGGGCTTAATACTTTAAGCCTGGCCCGGCCCGCATATATTTAAATTTAAACATTTTGTATATAATGTATACATATGTATACATGTTATTTTACATTATATTATATATTTTATATATAAATATTATAGCATGTATAATTTATATTATATGTAATATTTTATATTATATAATGTATAAAACAAGTTTATATGCATGTTATGTCATTTAATATATAGATATGTAATGTTTTATATAAAAGTGACATTGGCCCGAAATCATGCCCAAGCCCGTATAGACCTGAGCTAGGGCTTGTGTTTCACGCCTGAAACCCCGGGCCTGAGCCTAAGCTATATCCCTTATCATAAGTGTAAAGCCCGGCCTGGCCTGGCCCATGATGAATATACGATATTAGAGATGTGACCAAATGTTTTTATAATTTTTTGTGTATTTTATACTTTGTGTGTTTTCATCTTTTTTAATTGTTATTACTATTTAATTAGGGCATTGAAAATACTTAATGAGAGGGAATTGAATGAGGAGAAATGTATTAGTTCAAGTTACATTTTGTGCCCTCACAATTAGAGGGATCAAATTCAAAATTAGGGATATTCTAGTCAAGAATTGGAGTTAATGAATGTTAATGGGAGTTAATACCTTAAATACAAAACAAAATGAGAGGGATTTGAATGAGGAGAAAAGTAATTATTCAAATTACATTTCTATCTTTATAATTAGAGGGGCCAAAGTCAAAATTGGGATATTTTAGGTGATGTCTGGCATCGATGATGATTCCTCCTCGCCAATTATCCAAACAAATTTCTGGAATTGGTGATTTCTAAAAAAATCACCAAAAATTGTTATTTGATACCATCTATGCCATGTAAGCTGATTTTTAAGAAATCAGCTTTTAGTTTGTTTGATACTGATTCTCAAGGGCCAATTATTTCCGTATTAGAATTATTATTCAATGTCATGTTGGATGCCATGTCATCCTCAAAAAATTGGAATCAACTAGAAAGCAAGAAATTACCAAAAAAAAATAAGGTAATCCTTGAAAAGGGCTGATTTCAAGAATCAATTTTTAGTTGATTTCTTGAAAATCATCAAAATCGACCAACCAAACAGAAATTTCAATGCCGATTCCTCTAACGTTGATGTTGCTCCGACATAGCAGTGATTTTTAAGAAATCATCATTGATGCCAAACATCACCTTAATCAAACAAAAGTTCCACACGCATTCACACTTTATTAGTAGTATAGATAAATTTCATTATTTAGAAGGGGCAATTTTTTGTAATAATGTTTTTGCAATTTTCCCCTTATGTGGAGAAATTACTTATCTACTTGGGAGATGGATAACATCCATGAGAAAATCAATTTACCATAGGACCCATACGTACCAATATGTGAACATGGATAAATTGGTCAACTTTTTCATTGACCATCTTACCCTCCCTCTATTTACCGAAAAACAAATGAGGCCTAAGTTTGTTTTGGAACAAGGAGTCTCTTCAATAATTAGAGGGTGAAGCACAAGTAGTAGAGATGCAAATGGATCAAATCAAATTCGGATAGGGATATATCCAAAACCGGTCAAATAATATAAATACCATATCCGATCCAATCTGATGATTTGGTAAATCTTATAAAGATCAATTTGAATTTGAATCTACTAAGGATGTCAGATATCCATATTTGATTCAATCCGGTTTGATTACCCATAGGTCAATCAGATAGGAGTGATCCAAAGTCGATCCAATTTTTAACCGGATCCTATTGTTCAATCCAATCTGATTGAAAATCTAATAGGAGGATATCCAAATCTGATAAAATAGGATCAAATTCAAATTTAAATCAGATCATGATATAATCCATTTGCAACCCTAACAAGTAGTGATTAAGGCTCTGTTGAAGATTGCCTAATTACTTACAGCAAAATCTACATGGCAAGAATCATTCATTGTTTAGTTGAATTATCGTACTAATGTGGTTACAGACAGAATAAATAAATTTGGTTTTAGTCGTGACATATCGGAATTCATAGTCCACTTGTCATGTATTATGTCTTCCTTTTGTGAAAATTGATTGTAATATGAGCTCTTAAAGTAATGAAAGGGCCTCATTAGGCTTAGGAAAAAAATATATGAGGCTAAAGTAATGTATTATGTCTTCCTTTAGTTGAATTATTCAGTTGTTTAAAAATTTCTAATAGATCTTTGCAGATTTCAGGCTAAATTCAATATTTAGATAAAATGGTAGAGATTTCTTTTTAATAGATATAAATTTAAGATTTTATTTGGTTTTCATGGTTTATTAGAAAAAGGAGTGAATAAATATTATATTTTAAGATGAAGAGAGACATTTTATGTTAGTGAAATAAAACGATAATTTAAATAAATTTATTTTTCTATGTCAATGCAATGATTCATGTTATTTTTATCTTTTTTTTTTAAGAAAATGGAGGTATTTTGGAGCCGATTAGGATTTAAGAGAAAAAAAAGTGAGAAAAATAAAATAAAAGTTTATATAAATATTTTGATAATTTAATACATCCCTTGGGCCAATTGAAAGTTATCACAATGAAAGTTTAAGAAAGCAATTGTCACTCACAAAAGTCAAAAGGGATATAAGTCCCTTTATCCCCAAAAGTGAAGAGAAGTTTGAAAGGAAGCCAAACTTGAGGTTTCAGAAAACCCAGGGAGGTTTAATGGAATACAGTCGAACCCATTACCACTTTTTTTTTTTTTTTTATTCCCGAATCTCGACCCCCAATTGCCAGTTGTTGAACACGGATTGGCAGCATCGTCACTCTATGGAAAGGCTGCTCCACGCCTGCCTGCTGGCTGCTGCCTGGGACTCTGGGAGTGGGGAGTGGAGATACGAAATTACCATTTACGCTCCGTTTGGGAAGAGTGCCTGTATATGAATTATGAAACATGCATATTTGTATTTGTATTTATAAATTATAATTTACCTTTTGCATTCATCCCAAACTGAGCCTTGGACATTTGGGGGAGGGTAGGGCTACCCGTGCAGTGTAGCCCCCTTCTCTTATCCCACCAAAAAGTGAGATCAGTTAAAGAATCCCACGTGGGAGCATCTGGATCCTATAAGCTGGAAACAACTGAGAAGAAGACAGACTGGCGAGCGTTCCGAGAGTAAACAGGAGGGACGATCACATGACAGGGGTCATGGGGTGGGTGGGGGTGTGGTGTTGGGTGCTGCCTTGCTTTGCTGAGTTGCAGTGTGGGGCCCGCGCGGTCGATGACGGGGCCCACATAGAGAGAGAGAGAGGTATCTGAAAATCACACACCCATCAATCCACCTCTTCTTCAAAAGTTCAAAGAGAGAGAGAGAACATCGCGCCTCAGATCCGTTTTCTGTGATTTTTTCCTTCTTCCGTCTCCACCTCTCTCTGCGGCTCTCCGGAGCCGTTTGCAGAGATTTCAAGCGTTTTAAGTCTTCTAGGTTTATTTTTTTCTTTAAGCGAGCGAAAGAGAAGCCGTAGAGAGAGAGAGAGAGAGAGGGAGGTCAGGTTGCGATCTAGGTTTCAAAAGAACAACAGCAGAAAAAAAAAAAAAGTCGCGGGAGAAAAATAATGGCGGTTTCTAGGGTTTCTTTCGGAGTAATGGCGATCGTCGCCCTCATCTTCAGCATTGCATTCCCTGCCGTCCAGGCTCAATCCTTGGCCCCTGCTCCGGCTCCTACAAGCGACGGTAAGGTTATATTTTGTCGTTTTCTTTTATTTTTCTCGTCTCTTGAAGGTGAACGTTATAGTTTAGATCTGCTCCGTCGATCACGTCATCTTTTCCAATTTCATGTTTTTTGGCCCTTTTGCCCTGTTATGTTTATGCTGATGTCGTTGTTCCTATTGAGCGAGCGGTTCATGAGTTTGGATGCCCGCTACTTACATTACCTTCACTACTATTTTTCGATGATTATCTTACGTCCACTTCATTGATGTATTTTTAACGCGTTTCAGTTCATTGCTTTTAACGAAGTTATAGTTTTTTTTTTTTTCTCTTGTATCTAGGTTTTATAACTAAAAATGCTTGCGGACTCGTCATTTCTTTAAGATCCTCGAGTTTCTCTCTTTCTTTGGATATCCATCAATTTCATCTTTGTTTTCCCCTCTTCCTCCTCACCTTGAATCTGAACTCGGCTGCTCAATTGCTCATGAACTGGCGTATAATGCATGTAAATATAGTCAATACTACAAATGTCGAGAGCAACTCTACTACTATATGTAATTTTGATTCCCTCCCTTTGGCGGAAAAAAAATCTGAATCTGTGGTTTTGAATACCTGTTGTTTTCAAAATCTATTTAGAGTCTGTTAATTTATTTTTACTGGTTCGATTTGACAAGATAGGATATATTGTTAACCCAAAATGATATTCTGGTAAAACCTTTGTGGTAACTTTGTCTACACATAACTTAAGGGTATTGGAATTGATCTTTGTTTTACATTCAATTACTCTCATCTTTTCTCTCAACTCTACCTTGGAATTTTGATTTCTCAAATCTTTCTGCGCCAATGCCCTCTCCCTCCCCTCCGGGTTGAACTCTTAGATTGTATTAATTGCAATTGATGGCGACGGTGTGTGTTGTTATTGTGCTACAGGGACATCAATCGATCAAGGAGTTGCATACGTGCTGATGTTGGTGGCCTTAGTGCTCACGTATCTCATCCACCCATTGGACGCCTCATCTTACAACCTCTTCTGAATTGGGTTGATGATGATCAAAAGATAGGAGGATTAAGGGAATCTGCTTTGGATGAGAGAACACGGGGAAAGATACGAGATTTTGCTAGATGGTGGTGTTGTATCATAAAAATAGAAACGGTGATGAATGTCTCTAGTATGAAGTTGGTTTATCTGATGTTGACAATTATTTTTGGATTTGGGTGGTGCATTTTGTTTTGGTGGGGAGTTTAGTTGGTCTAGTTGAAAGGGTCTCTCTTCTTCCAACCTTGTTTACTTTCATTCCATCGTCAGTTTTACATATTCTTTTTCCTCTTGGGTTTTGTTCTTTTGTTGATCTCAGGCTATTTATGTTTCCCCTTGTTTCTTAACTGACGTTTGTGTGGACGATATCTGGTTCTCTTGGATAGTAACTCTACAAAATAACGCATTGCAATGCGTTTGTCACGACGGTTAAACATGTTCTATACACAAGTTGAGACATTTCTCTCTTGACAGACATGCTTCCTTCCAGAAGTTTATTATACCATTGCCTTGGGGCTGAACTGGTTGATATGTATTGGCTTTTTCATTTTTTGGGGTTTGGGTAGAAAGCTATCCATTCAAATCACATCTCCATTATTAACTGTGACAAACCATGTTCTTAAATATTAAACCAAAATAAAAAAATAAGAGAAAAAATGTTATATACTTCGACCAGTTTTATCCCACCTATATTGGGCCCTGACCACGTGAAACTCTGTTTTGCCCCACTATAATCTGTTTATGCATCTAACGGTTATTAGTTAACAATGAACTATCATTGGTTAGGACTTAGGAAATACTATTAATTGGTAATCTATTATTAAGTGTAACTATATGTTACTATTAAATTCTTAATTGTTAATTAATATATTATTAATTCTAGTAGTCTTATAGATTGTCTTGTCATATAATAATTATACCATGAATTAATTGCTATAAAATTTAGTCGCCGCCAGTTGTGCAAGTTAAGGGCAGATTAGCATTAATGGTGGTTTGCAAAAGTTCAAAAGATACGGGTCGGGTAGACCCTTGACCCTCGAAATAATTGAAAAACAAGTTGCATGAACCTGATGGACCAACCAAAAACCTATGAAACAACCAGTTTCCAGCAATGTTCAGAGGACTGAAATCACTGCAATTAAAGGTTGTTGCAAGGCACTGTTAATAGTTGCTATATCAATATTAACAGATTGCCCGAAATCAGTGACTAACAGGAAATAATTGACTGACCTAAAATTACGAATTAAAATATCGGACAAAAGATATTTTAATTGCATTGGAAAACACATAGATACACTAAATAATAATTGGATGTGCTTTAGAAACGTATGGAAATGGACAAAAGATACGAAAACACATAAATACACTAAAAAAATAATACAAATTTTATAAATACATTAATTACACTAATTTTAAAAATTAAAATAACCACAAGTATAAATACATAAAAAAGTATATTTTAATGATAAAGAAATATATTACTAATATTACAAATCTTGTTGATAATCAATCAAGAGTAGGACTCGTTATATACTTTTTACAAAATAAGACGCACAAAACCATTATTACTTTGAATTCTATAAATCCAAGACACAAAACATATGTAATTTTTATATTTTAATTACTATAACAATTTTTTTCTAATTTTACTTTTCAGCATTGACAAAAAGTCAATTAAATATTAAATTTTAAAATGTTTGATAATATCAAAATTATTATCATATGAAATTCATAATTTTTCTACATATAGTATTATCATATTTTTACTTTAATCTTAACTAAAAGTATATTAAAATTATTAAAATTTCTAAGATAATATCATATGAAATTGATAATTTTTTATTACTAAAGTAACGATTCCATTATCAACATTTTTTTTCTATAAATTTTTCTAAAATAACAAATAATTTTTATATAAATTTAAATTAGTGGATTTGATAAATTTAATTTAATATTATATTTCTGAATATTTTGTAAACAAAATTTTTTATTTTTATAAATAATAAATATGTTACTTTTTAGTCTAAATTAAAATATCATTGAATAATTTATAAAAAAAATATTAAAATTTGAAGATACATATAATATACAAATTTATGAATTTCAAGTACTAAAATAATTATTTTATTATTAATATTTTTATTTGTATAAATTTATTGAGTAAAAAACAATTTTTAATGTTATTTTTTTATTTTAAATTTTTCTTTTTAAAAATATACTATTTATTTAGGTTGCATGTTAATAATGAAATTAATAACAGTTGTTTTATTTTACTTGATATCACAAGTTGCATGATGACATAGTGCCTCAAGACGTTAGTCGCATAGTGGCACATGCATGACGTATCCTGTCGATATTTTAATCCTTGCCAAAAACTGATAAAATGACCAATTGTTGGGCTTGGGTCATCAATCGATGAGATGGTCTGAACTCTCCTTTCACCAACACAAAATGTAATAGTTGGGCTTGGGTCCAAAAATTTTAATCTAACAATCATGGTTATTGTTTTTTTGTGAAAAGATGGAAAAAATAGAAAATAATGTTGGGACTTTACCTTTAGGTGGTAGGCTAGGCTTGGATCTCATTGTGATGAGTATGAAGAAACTAAAAAAGATGAATAAGAAGAGGGGGGTGCTTAAATGATGAGCTTGGATCTCCTACCCACAAGAACCCTATTCGCACCTCATTACAATTGTACATTGAGAACACTTCTCATGTACGTATGTACCATTCATGGGGAGATGTCCATGAATATATTCTCAATGTACAGCTATTGTATCATGTGGGTGGGCATATGGGCAGGATTCTTGTGGGCAGGACATCTGAATTATTACATGATTGCATATCCAAACCCAACCATCAAAATCAAACTTAATTAGAACCACAATCCTTGATGAACCCATTTTCCTCTATATCTCCACAAAACACAAAGCAAGTCTGAAACTGCCGTTTCAGTGAAGAACTAGGATCTCTCCAAAACAGGGGAAGAGTCTCAGTTCATCACTTTTGGCAGAAGAAAGGGAAGAGAAGAGTCTCAACCGGTTAGCTTTGGTAAAAGGGAGAAAATAAGCCCATATAAAGAAAGAACCGATATTGCTCAAGTTAGTTTTGGAGCCTGGGGGAGCAGGTAGGGGAAGGGAGGAAGGAGAGAGAGCTAATGAGAGAGCAGGAAGAAAGGAGAGAGTTTTAAGGAGAATACTGGGGGAAATGGAAAAAAGGAGGGGTATATGACGTAAACAACCTTGCTTTATCACCTTCTCTCATTTTTACTTAAAATCGTTTCTTACACCTTTTACCCATGTTAATCTACCTTCTTAAAAGTTAAAACTACTCTTAGTTTCCCTTTCTAATTTTTGCTCATTCAACCAAAATTGCTTTAAAAGAAAAAGAATTTTAAATGGCAATTATAAGAACAATGAAGAATTGCAATTAAGGACTGTATATTAATGTTTACCAGATTGATAATCATAGACAAATATATCGAAAATTTTGGATTGTTTCTTATACTATAAATAAAATGCGGAAGAGGTCCTCGCGGACTACAACAATTATTAGTGGTGGAAGAAGCAGAGAAAAATATCTAACAAATCGGTCAAAATATCTTCCCGGGGGAACATATACCTGTTCAGTGTTGCAGATGGTTTACCGGAGATCAATCAAAGCAAATCTTTCGGTGATCGTGAGCCCGCAAAGGCTTCAACTACCGACCATGAGAAACAACTCGGATAGCTCGGGGCTGTAGCGTTGTGCTACTCGGAAGGGAAAGAAAAAAAAAAGAAATATAAATTCACAGAAAGGGGTTAGACATCAGTCCTTTTTTTTGTAACTAAAACAAAGGGTTGGATATCAGTCAAGAATCCGCCAATTTGTAATCAAACCACATGAAATGGCCTCAAAAGATGACGGAAAAGATATCACCGAACCGAACCACCCCAACCTCGACCGGAAAAAAGAAAAAAAATCGACTTAAATGTAACAAAATTTCAGAATTATTGACGAAACTTTTACGTGAATAGAGGCAAAATTGGGTCGACTTGGCCACGAAGAAAGAGATTACCAGCGTCAGCCATCAGCCCGAGAAATGATCCAGAGGAAGCTTTCTTCGCCTCTAACTCTACCATTTCAAAGGCAAAACTGAGGAGATTGCAAGAATTTCTTCTGTGCCAAATTCTTCTTTCCTTGACCGAAGTATGATGTATGGACTGGAATCCTAGATCTGCAAAGTTCTCCCACTTCATTATGAAGATGCACTTCTTTGAGGTAGAACATACTTCACTACTTCATAGAAGGAAACAACAATCCCGACTGATGGACCCGCACGACCAACACGTGGGCCAGCACCTGTAAAAAGTCCTTTAATTCCCCCGTCCCTATTCAGCAAAAAAAATAGTCATATCATACGCAAGGTTATAAGTCCAAAGTATATGAAACGCAAGGTGTATGGAAAAGACGATTTTAAAAGCGGATCGAGATACGTTTTAGATATGTATAAATACAGACAAAAAATCATAATACATATAAATATATTAAAAATTCAAATAAATCATAAAAAAATATATTATTAACAATACTAACAAGTTTTATATGATTGTAAATAAGTCATTTAAATATAAAAAACCATAATTTAATGTTTATATAAAATGTGGGATATCGAGATATAATTAGTAATCGTTGAAAAATGATGAAAAAACTAAAATGTGAAAAAAAAAACACAAAAAAATAAAATGTAAATTTATATACATCAATTTTCAAATAACCAATAAAATTATCTTAATATTTATTAGTATATAAAATTTAATAATCAATTTCAGCATTTATTAATAAGCACCACTAAGAAAAGAGTAAATTGACTCAAAACTAAAAAAGCATATAATTACAACAAACAAATTGGAGTGGTTTAGTGGCGAAATTATGGGCATTAAAATCTAATGACCAGGGCATTAAAACCTTGATCATAAGCAGCTCAAAGGCATCATTTAAAAAGTCCCACTTCAGCGTGTTTGTTAAACAACTCATTTGTCGATCATGGGGTTATGCATGTATTCATATGAGGTGTAAATAGAAAGGACAAGAAATGGTTCTCATCACTAAGCAGGTTTATTTAACAAATCACAACCACCATTTAACCCCATCAACAATGTCCCAAAGAGAGCACATCCTTGTGAAACAACCAATTTCCATCTTTCCATGGTTTACGGAGTTTTGAGATATGAAGAATCTCCAAACCCAAGAACAATAATAGGGAGTTCTTTGAGAAATTGCCGAAATTACATTAAGAAGCTTATGATCATTTCATGTAAAGTTGGTCTTCAGCTTAGTATCCAGGCACAGAAATTGGAAATTTTCTGATGGACATGACATCCCCAAACATGGTTTCTGAATCGAGTAGTTAATCACCGAGATGACCAACCTATTTTTGTCGAGTGGAGCTACAATATGGCTGATCCAGACAATCCATCAGATTGAGAATTCCCAGAATTGGTCATATGTTCACCCGTGTTGATATCAGTTCTGTATGGATTTTTGCCCCAACAAAATTTTCAATTTTTAATGGGAAAACCTACAATGAAGAGCTTATTTGTGAGGGCTTGACAAAATTTATTCCCCGTAAACAAAAGGAGGGTCAAAGGACAATTCAAACTATGACCCACCAGATTAACTGCAATATGGAAAATTTTCTGGGTCCTCTAGAATTCATGTGCAAATGAGCTGAGAATTCTTAATTCAATGTGGTAACTGGTAAGTTGGTTTGAAGCTCAAATATAGTATCTATAATTCCTCTCCATTTTATCCTGAAAATTTTCAGCCAGAAAGATCGGAATAACCCCTTTGTGAAAAACTTTTAAATTAAAAGGTTAAATAATATGATTTATCAAAAAGAAAAGAGTTAATATGGAAAGAAGGATTTAGCACACAGTGAGTCCATTGGATCCAGTAATCCATTATTTGATGTATGGTCTACATCAGCCATACAATTCCTCCATGTGACATAAATACAGGCTGTCTAGGAAAGCATCCCTAATTGACTCAACTAGAGAACCTACATACATATGCATGTGGGTAAAGATTCACTAGACAGGTGAATTAGGGATTAAACTATACAAACCTACCTATTTCTGCCATGTAGGGGATGTTGTGGTCAATTTAGACCATCGACCAGATAGGGGATCTACTAGACATGCAAATGTTATATCCCAATTATATCAGCATACTAGCTTATTCTGCACAGGTGGCAAGGTGTTTTGAGCCAATGCAATGGGTATATATGTTCATATGTGCATATTAAAACAAATCATACCTCCAGACCTCCACCAATGTCTTCCTAGTTGTCATCCTCAATGCCCTTGTTGGGTCCTTCTGGATATGAACAAAATACAAGTTGGTGAATTAGAACTAATCAGACAGAACATCCTAGGGTGTTGCTCATGCTATGTACAAGTGACCATCTGTTAACACATCAAGAGTATATCTATAAATGTAGATGGATATGAATTGGTTGAAGGTGTAACTAGCTTAGTCAATATGGTTAGCGGTTGAGCACCAGATCATACCAACCACTACCCACCAACAAATAAGCAATCCTTTCACAGAATCAACCCCCAAAAAAATAAAATAAAATAAAATAGAAAAACAGAAAGAAAGAAAGAAAGAAAGAAAGAAAGAAAGAAGAAAACATAGGACATTGATAGTCCCTAATTCCACAAGTGTTTTAGATTCGACTGCATGAATATCAGAAATATTAGACGTTAAGCCTATGAATTCGGAAAATACTTGGCTCCTACTCCATTGGAGGACATGTGTCCTACCGAAGGCATTTCATACAATAAATTCAAGGTTTAGGTTTAGGGATTTTAGAGTTTAAGGGTTCAGAGTTTAGATTTTAGGGTTTAGGTTTCAGGGTTCAAGTATGAAAATCAAGAGGTGGTAGGACGTATGTCCTCCAACGAGGTAGGGGCCCAGTATTCCCCTATGAATTCCTAGGGTGGCTAGTCAATCCCATGGAGTTGGGGCAAATAGGGAATACAAATACAATTCCAAGTTTCCAACCAGAATAAGATGACTGTCAAATATAAACTCCATTCTCAACCAAAAGACGTTGGGTATACAACCCTGAAATCATTACTAATCAGACTACCCATTTGTTCTTTCAGGAAAAAACTTAATGGTTTTAATGAAATATCAGAAAGCATAGATGGTATTCTAAAATTATAAATCTTAGATGTTTAATTTATCAATAGAACTCAAAAGGCTATTATCCAATGTTGGCCCCAGCCATGTAGGGTCTTGGGAGGTAGGCTGCATACGGTCTTAACATTTGGCATTTTTTTCACAAAGTAACCACTCTCAGACTCGATCCAGTGTTCTCACACTTTACAGCAATATATCATAGAGAACCATCATCTAATCTTTGTACCAACTACATGGGGCAGGCTACATCCTTATATTGGAGATATAAGGATAAGGGATATTTTGGATATTTTGGATTTTGTGTAATAAAATGGGGAGATTTTGCCAAATGTTGTTGATATTACACACCATGGTGTGTGTAATTAACCAAATCCCTTTATATAAGAGATCATGCTGATTCCAACCAAGCACCCAAAAGGCATTGTTATATATTGGTTGTGCAAATCAATGTTCAAAATATTGATACCCTTAAATAATGCAGAAGGGGTGTATATGCACATTTTTCTTTTAGTTTTAAAGGGGTGCTTGGACAAACAAAATGTATGTTACTGGGTGTGTGTCTGTGCATAGCATAAAGAGTTGTTTTGTACCTCAATTTGTCTTCGAGTTTTCACAACATCCAAGGGACACGTAGCAGCAGCAGCAAGACTACCAGCAATAAAACCAGCAGAGAAGTTTGCCCCAAAGATGCTCCCAGCATTAGCATCCTCACCAACCAAACCAAGGATTCTTCTCCTTATCTGTATAATTTAAAGAAAGAGAAAATCAAAAGAAAAGACAAACATCGTCTTAAAGGGTAGGCAAGGCACATATAGAGAAGTTAGAAAAAACAAATATAGCAATGCAAGGTTCAAAGTATCGATGCACGCATACACCGGATGGGGCATATCAGGAGTTTCAACCCCATGATCTCCCTTTTTTTATTTTTTTTTTCGAAACTTGTTCAGAAGGGTTAGTCTAAGGCTTCTCTAGAGATTGATAAAAAAAAGGGCTTCTCTAGAGGTGTAAATTGGGCTAGGCCGGGCTGGCATGGCACAACCTTGCGGGCTGCCTATGCTTTAGCAGGCCATGCCATGCCAGCCCACGGGCCTACGTGATTGTGCCTACCTCCTCTGGGATCCTTAACAGGTCAGGCCTGGCACGAGCCTAGCCGGACTCAGGTCGTGCCATGCCGCGGCTTGTGCCATCCTTGCACCAGGCAATGAAAGGCATATTTTTTTTGAAAAAAAAAACTGAAAACATAATGAAAATTTTAAAATAAATGAACAAAATAGGCAAAAAATTAAAAAAAAAAATCTTAAAAATCTTACCAACCAGCTGGTTGGCACCTTGCATTATTTTATATGAATTTTGATGTTTATAATTGTTTATATATGAAATAATAAAATGAAATTAAAAAATTACAATACAATTGGAATAAAATAGTATAAAAATTTGAAAATAAAAATTTATATATGGGTCGTGTCGGGCCATGCTGCAGACTGTCGTGTCCAGTACGACCCACTTTGTCGTGTCGTGTCGTGCCAGCCTGTACGCCTAAAAATCCAACCCGGCACGGCTCGTGTGCTACAATAACGAGTCGGGCCCGGCACGACCCGATTTACACCTCTAGGTTTCTCTACCCCCCTAAAACAAGTCAAATACCAAAACATTATATTTGGTGTATCGGTCACCGATACGATACAGGTTGATACCAATGTTTTAAAAGCACAAGGCATAATAGGTAATTTGCACCTGAGGCATAAGGCACAAGGCGAGGCGCATGCCTTTTTGAAGCAAGGCGCAAAAATACAAAAAAATAAATAAAAAATCAAAAAATATTAAACATAATATTAATAAAAAAAATATAAACTTAAATTTTAAAGTAAATGTTTTAAAATTAAACACAATAAAATATTAAACATGAAATGCATCTCGCCTGTGCTCCTAGGACCTAGGCGCATACCTAAACATTATTGGTTTTATTAGGGTATGTGCCTAGGCACACCTTTTAAATCACTGACCAACACATGATGAAATTTTGAACCTTGTAGCAGTGGAAGTGGTTGAAAGAAGGAACTCACTGGCTCAAGGGTTGACCAACAAATAGCAGAGAAGGGGACATCACGGGCAAGTTGTGCTCCAACACCTGTCCATAAGACGCGGTAGCTTTGAACTACAACAAAACGAAAGCAACAAAAACACATTAGCTCAATAGAAATGCATAGAATTCTTAATCTTAATGCTTACCACTTTCTTGTGAAACTAATTGAATATTAGTAGACATATTGGTCTACTTATGTCTCAGAAATTCTTGCATGGTGCTAGTGATTTAAAAGGCGCGCCTGAGGGCGCCTAGGCACAAAGCGAGGCGCATTTTGGGGTATGCGCCTCACCCAAGTCCTAGGCGCACCCCCTTTCAAAAGGCGCACTAGGCGTGTGCCTGATGCGCCTTGTGCCTCAACCTAGGCATGCGCCTTTTTTAAATTTTGCGCTTTTTGCCTTGGTTCCGCCCCCGGACCCCCGACCACGCCCCTCGAGGCAAACCCGAACAAGTCTATGTTAGGGCTTGAAATTCTTATTTCTCACATGAAAACCCCTATTTGCTAGTGTTGTTCATTCATTCATTCCAATAAAATATCTTCTTAAAAGGCAATTAAAGTTATAAAATCATTATTTTTCATGTAAGAAATAAGAATTTCAAACCCTAACATAGACTTGTTCGGGCTTGCCTCAAGGGGCGTGGTACAAAGGCGACTTATAAAATCAAGAATGCAATAGGATTTACATCACATTATCTACTTGAAGCAATGCAATTAAGGGGAAAAAAAGAGATTGTGGGTTTTACATGCTTGAAAATGCTTTATATATTTGCTTTTATTTTTAAATTTTCATTTGAATACGCTTTACATGTTATGTTTATGTATTTTAATTTTAGATAATTGGCTTTTTAAAACATTTATTTTAAAATTTATGTTTATATTTTTTATTAACATTATGTTTAATATTTTTTGCATTTTTTAAATTTTTTTGGCATTGTTTTGAAATTTCTGACTTTTTTTATTTCTTAGCTTTTTTTGTAGTTTTGTGCCTTTCTTAAAAAGGTGTGTGCCTCGCCTTGTGCCTTGCGCCTCAGGCGCAAATTGGCCCCCTGCGCCTTGCACTTTTAAAACACTGCATGGTGCTTAGTTCCATGTTTAATAACCCCACAAAATCTTTGTTTCAAACGGGGAAATATTTATCATTCATCAATTCAGGTTCCTTTAATAAAAATTAGGGAGTGTTTCCAATATGTGGAAGATATGGTCATCTGTCATGAGTCAAAAGTTGGTTACCAAATTCAATTCAACAATCAATACAAAAAGGATGGATATATGACAGATACTTTATATGTATGAATAAATGTTGCATGGAGATAAAAGATTGTCAGCATCTGAATTCTGAAACTAGTACAACATGTAAACTCAGCAAACCCCAAAACAGGGGATTCAGTGGCTTGGTGAGTATATGTAAACTTTCAAGTTTTATTTTTAAATTTTAATAACATTTTTGTTTTCTAAATAATGGAAATTTTGTTGCAAAATAAAACCAATTAAAATGAATAGTACCAAGTAATTAGATATTCAGAACATATGGGCAAATTTTATCATAAGAGTTCAAGATTTTTCAGGCACAATAAAAGATTCAACAGAGATAAATGTCTCCTTGCGTGTCAGAATATGTGCATACGCATTTTATGTGCATGACTGTTATTGCATGAATTCACTATCAGCTGTCCATCCAGTATATTTATTATTAATATATTGGCCATACATTCTCTCCCAGAAATTGCATTTGTACCTATACCTACAAAACTAGTTCAGTAAGACTATTTGATTACTTTTTACACTATATTCTTTATCAAAGAAAATCTAATGCCACATAACAAGTTGAATCATAATAAACCGTGCCTAATGTCCGAATGTGTGTGCGTATATATATAAAGGAGTAAGGTAATTTTATTAAAAGAAACATCATAATATACAGCAGCCACAGGGTGGGTACGGTACAACTTACAGTTATTTAGGTTACTATTTGCACTCCTGACAGGTGAAAGGACCCCAAGTAGAGTTTTCCATACTCCTGGAGGCTTTGCACCAGTTTGAGTTTCTTTAAATGCCTGAAATTAAAAAACAAATACAGAGTAAAAGAATTATAGATGTGTCAGTAAACTAAGTTGGAAGACCAGTACTCCAGAACATACAAGTGAACGAGCTCACACAGTCACTTGAAATTTCAACCCAAGGAAAAAACATTAAAAAAAAGCAGATCTCAAGAGAAGATTAAGCCTTCTTTCCAACAAAATAATTATGTCAAATACATAGAAAACTTAAAAAAAAAAGAGAGACAGATAATGGTAATAGTGGTGCTAGTTGTTTCTCATCAGCTTCATGTATTTTGCATAATGGTTATAATGGCTACCATGTCATATCCAGATTAGTTTATCAAAATGAGATAGGATTCAGATAGCAAATTAACAACTTGATTTGGTTATTTCACTTGAACAAATGGGATACTATCCTGGGGATATACTGGACCTAAATCAAAACAACCAGTTGATTAAAACAATCAAGACAACTGCATGATCTGACAACCAAAGTTTATATACAAGGATAGTGTCTGTTTTTTGTTTAGTAAGAGTCTAAATGACCCAGAGACCTTCCATATAAAGAGGGCCTCACATGTTCCTCTTGCTGAACTTTGTTCATGAGGTAAATTTTGGCTCAAAACCCCTTGCCACATGTTGAAGACAGACCTTCTATAGGGGCCTATAATAGAAGTTGGAAGTGGTGCTGAACATGTTGGAATCATCTAAGCCTAATCTTGTTCGGTTACATGAATCATGTTTCACCATTCCATTCTATTTAGTGGAACATGCAGAAACATGGATACTCAATAAAGTGTTTGACCCATAATGTGTTTAATGCTTATTTAACAAAATATCTGAAATCTGGAATCTGGAGACTACAAAAATTTGTAATCTTTTAAATTTTCAAGCCTAGGTGATGAACATGTTGCTGCTTACATACTATATTCAGATTTCAGCATGAATGCTCCAGCAAAATTATCATCATTAAATAGGGCAATACTGTAAATCCAGATTTAAATCAATAAATGATTTTCTTTGCTGATCAAAAAAAAAAGATTATCATCACTAAATATATACTTTGAATGGTTCATGTTGCTTGGTGAAAACTCCGGTGCAATGTGGGTATAGTGCTGATATGGACCAAGGGGGATGAATACATGGCTAATCCATAAGGTCCCCTATCCAGCGGATGAGATTCAGACCAGTCACTAAATTCCTCCACATGGATTAATTATATGGGATTTAGTTGTAAGCTCTCCTACTTGACCCAATTACAAAATCTCCATAGATCAGATGCATTTAACAAAAAAGCTCTGATGCACTGGCCAAGTTATGAGCTGATAATCATAACTCATAAGCATATAAAAATGTAGTTCCACAAGTTTAATACCTGCATGCGGGTTCTTGCTAATTCAATTGGATAGCAGGTAATGCAAGCCAAGGATCGTGCAACTGATCCTGCCACTAAGGGGACATATGGTGTCAAGCTAGGAGAATTCTTGGTCGTAAATTCCTCGATCCAATTACGGAAGATGTCATAGCATGGCAAATATATCCCAACCTGGTTGACAATTTAAAAATCATTGGCCACCATGAGAAGCCTTGTAAAAAAGAATTTTGGCATCCCAACAGAACTGTTCAGTAAAGATGCACTGATACAGGATCAGTCACCAACAGAAATGTTAAAAATATAGATGAAGCTTAACCAACGGCAAAGGAAAAAAGGGGAGTGGGAAGAACTTACAGTTGGCACAGCCAGTGCTAAGCCTGCATTAGTGCCTCTCCACAGCCTTGCAAATCCTTCCTGAACAAGCAAACCCCATTCAAACATCATAAAACCAATAAAAATGTGCAGTATAAACAGGCATATCCACTTAGGTGTATTCTTAAGCTCTAGGAGTATCTCTAGAAGGTAATAAAATGAGGGACAGTAGGCTATGTATAGTTTGGACATATCCATATAAGATCACCTACTGCATTAGTAAAAAGTGATCTGTTGCAAGTTGATGGATCTAGAAGAAAGCAGGCCAAAAAGGACATGGATTGAAGAAGTGACAAGTATGCAATTTACAACAACAAATAGGGCTCCCGAGAAAGTGAATTGGCAAAACAGGATGTAGCCAACCCAGTATAGTTTTGCAAGGCTTGGTTGAGTTGAGTACTGTTGTTAGAATGATTTGTTAGTTGTTTCTGCTGTTATAGTATTTTATGCTGTCAGTCTTAGTGCGCTGTCAGCTTGTTTACTGTCTTTTATTATTGTTTTTATTAGGGTGTGCTGCCAGGGGCAAGGATGTAATTTTTCCTTCTTTTATTTTTATCTCATTAATATAAATAGAGAAAGCTGGGCGCCACCAGCCTAATGTTTTGGCTCCCAAACAGACAATCTCTCTTCTCCTTCTCCCTCCCTCTTCTCTTCCTTCTTCTCCCTTTCTTCTCTTCTTCCTAGAAGAAAACATGGTATCAGAGCAAACTTCTGGGCAATAGGAGGATTTTTTCTCTCTCTGAACTACATATCCTCTCATCAGTTTTTTTTTTTTTTGATTTCTTGAACTGTGAGGTGCAAGAGCCCAATCGGAGTGGTCAGAATTCTCAAACTGACTTCTCTGGGTTCTTCCTTGATCGTAATACCAAGGAAACCCTAGTGGGTGACAGCCGATGCTGTGAAGGCTGCATTCTTGTTATGTTCACCTTCGTACAGTTGCTATATAGGAGGTTGTGTGCTCCCTCGTTACAGGTATGTGCTGCCTTTTTTTTCGGGTGTGGCTTGTGGGGCATAATGGTGATACTAATTTTTTGGGTCTGTTAGTTACTGGTAGTGATGCTTTCAGCAGGGGTGTTCCATTCTAGGAGGCAGATTGGTGTGTGTTTTGTGCCTACATGTGTGTTGCGTAGTAGAAATAGGGTAGAGACCTATTTCTGTGTACATCAGTGGTTCCTTTTGAATTGTAGAACCTGCCCAACATGGAAACTGAGGATTCAGCTTCGTCTGGGGTTACACCAACTCGTGGCACAGCTGGTATGAATGCTGAGAATATGTTTTTTCCGATGCTAATCAGCCCTTTGAATGGTTTGAACTATCTAGAGTGGGCTAAAGGTGTAAAACTATATATTACAGCTAGGGGAAAAGCTGGATAAATATATGGAAGAGTAAAAGAACCTAATGGTGGGACAGCTGAACATGACAGGTGGGATCAGGAGAACAGTATGGTGATGCCTTGGCTACTTGCAGCCATGGAACCAAGTGTAAAGAAGAATTTTATATGGGCAGAGACTGCAAATGAGATATGGGAACAAGTTAAACTACCTACTCTGAGCAAAGACACTATGCTAAGATTTATTAGTTACAGGCTGAATCCTCAACCTGTAAACAGGGTGTCCGCAGTTTGTCAGCATATTATTCAGCTCTTACTTCTGTTTGGAAGGAGTTGGATCACTATCAGACTATAGAATAGAAGAATGATGATGCCAAAGCCTATAAGAAGTTGGTATATCAGCAGCGGGTCTTTGCTTTCTTGTTGGGACTGAATCCTATGTATGGGCCTCTAAGAGTTCAGATTTTGGGAAGTCATGAATTGCCTTCTCTCCAAGAGGTGTATGCCTTGGTCCAATCTAAGGAAAGTAGACGGAGTTTAATGATTGCAAATGAGGGGGAGCAATAGATTGCATTAGCTGCAACAGGTGGTACTAATGTAGGAAAGAAAAGTGGTGATCCCAAGAAAGCTGATGACAAGGATAAGTTGTGGTGCACTCACTGTCGACGCTCAAGACATACTCGTGCTTCATGCTGGGAGAGCTCTTTGGAAAACCAAAGTGGGCTGTAAAAAAGGAAGAACAGGGTAAGGTGCAGGGCCAGAAGAAGAAATATGCAGCAAATATGGCAGCTCAAAATTCTCAATCTACTGGTAACCCTAGTGCAACATAGGAACAGTCCATGAGTTCTGACCCTAAGGAAGATATCATGAACTCATTCTGTAATCATCTGGGATTGTATGGTAGGGCTCTATATCAGATGGACAACTCAATTACTAGTACTCCCTCAAATTCATTTGCATCTACATCAAGTAATGCTACCTTCGCCTTCCATGTTTCCATTGCCACTCATTCCCCTTGGATTATTGATTCGGGGGCCTCGAACCACATGACCGATAAGCCAAATCTTTTCTAATCAATATCTCTTCCCCATGGCCTCAACCTTAATAATGTGTTACACATACCTAAACTTCCTATCAATTTGCTTTCCATTAGTAGTATCACAAAGTCTTTAAATTGTAGTATAACATTTTTTCTTGGTTCATGTATTTTTCAGGATCTAACTTCTGGGAGAACAACTGGTAGATGGTCACTATACTCTTGACAACAAGACTGGTTTCTTGGTGTCATTTTTAGTTGGGTCGTCTTCAAAGTCACATTGTTAGTTGGGTCAATCCAATAAGAGTCAAGTTATTTTGTGGCATAATCATCTAGGCCATGTGTCCTTTGAAATATTAAAGTATTTGTTTCTGTCCTTATTTAAGTCATGTTCGGTGTCAGATTTTCAATGTAAAACGTGTCAATTGAGTAAACATTGTAGAATAACTTTTCATTCAAGTAATAAAAGAGCAAGTTTCCCTTTCCATATTGTGCATTCTGATGTCTGGGGGCCTACTACTATAACTTTTGAGGGTGGATATAAATACTTCATCACCTTGATTGATGACTTTTCTTGTTATACATGGATATTTCCTATGCATACCAAAGACGAAGTCCCAAAGATTATAAGGGACTTCTAGAGGATGGTGTTCACACAACTTCATGTTGAGATTCAGATCTTTCAATCAAATAACACGAAAGGATATTTCCATGGTGAGCTTAATGAATTTTTTGCTTCCCATGGATCCCTTGACAAGAGTTCATGTGCAAGAACACCACAACAAAATGGTGTTGTTAAAAGAAAGAATAGACATCTTGAAGTAGCACGGGGGATGATGTTACATATGAATGTGCCGAAACGTTTCTGGGTAGATGTTGTTCTTGTTGTTGCATATGTAAGCAATCACATGCCCTCTAGAGTATTGAACTACAAGTCGCCCCATCAGTTGTTGTTTCCTCAATCCCCTCTGTTTTCCATCCCTATGAGGGTGTTTGGTTGTCGTGCCTTTGTTCATAATTTGTCTCCTCATGGCAAGTTGGACCCTCAATCTATTCCATGCATCTTCCTTAGGTATCCTTCCTCTCAGAAGGGGTACCGATGGTTTGATCCTGTTGTTCATAAGTACTTTATCTCTATGGATGTTTCCTTCTTCGAGTCTAAACTATTCTACCCTGCCTCTCCTCAGGGGGAGAGTAGTACAGGAGAGGAAAAACAGTTTAAGTCTCTCTTCCCTCCATTCCAAATCCAACTCCATTTCGTGTCTTCCTACGTACACGCTGTAGAGACCAACAATGTTCTAAAAATGTAGAGCTATTGGATACTAAGCAAACGACGCCATCAAACTCCCAGGAGGCAAATCCAAATGAGCCAAGCACCCTTGTCCCCGTTGATTCCCCTGTTCCCATTTCGGTTGTGGACGATCTTGACATCCTGATTGCTCACAGAAAGGGAGTTTGATCGTGAACTACAAAACACCCTATTACCCACTATGTATCTTATGATCATATTTCCCCCCCTCACCATGCATTCTTATCTGTTGTTGTCTATTGATAGTATTCCCATACCAAAAAATGTGGCAAAGGCCCTAACTTGTCCTGAATAGACAGATGCTATGAAGGAGGAGATTAATGCCCTCCATAAAAACCACACTTGGGAGTTGGTGGATCTTCCAAAAGGAAAAGACCCGGTGGGGTGTATAAGTGGGTGCTTACTGTGAAACACAAGGCTGATGGAACAATAAAAAGATGCAATGCAAGGCTAGTAGCAAAAGGGCACACAAAAGTTTAGGGTATTGTCTATGATGAGACTTTTGCCCCTGTAGCGAAGATGAATTCAATCCGGGTTTTGTTATCATTGGCTGGAAATCTTGATTGGGAATTGCATCAACTTGATGTAAAAAATGCCTTCTTAAATGGTGATCTGGAGGAGGATGTTTTTATGGTTCAGCCACTGGGCTTCTATGCCAAAGGAAGTGAGAATAAGGTGTGTAAGTTGAGAAAGTCCCTCTATGGCCTAAAACAATCTCCTAAAGCATGGTTTAGCAGGTTTCATATGGCAGTTCAGCAAGTAGGATTCAAACAATGTCAGCCTGATCACGCTCTCTTTGTTAAGAGGTGTCAAGAACAAGTTGCAATGTTGATAGTGTATGTGGAAGATATCATTATCACAAGGAACTGGAACTCCAAAAAAACCAAGGTTGAAGGAGTTCTTGGCTTCTCAATTTGAGGTGAAAGATCTAGGTCCTCTAAAGTACTTTCTTGGGATTGAGGTTGCCCGCTCAAAAATGGGTATCTTCATCTCTTAGAAGGAAGTACATTCTAGCTCTGCTACAAGATATAGGCAAGCTAGGTGCAAAATCAGTAGACACCCCTATGGATTTTAATCATAAATTGGGTGATTGTGATGGTGAACCTCTAAAAGATGTGAAACAGTTTCACAGACTAGTGGGAAGATTATTTGTCCATGACACGCCTGGACATAGCTTATCCGGTTGGTGTTCTAAGTTAGTTTATGCATTCCCCTAAGACACCACATATGGAGGCTGCAGAAAGAATTCTTAGGTACCTAAAGAAGTATCCAGGAACTGGCTTACTGTTTCATAAGCACAACCATCTGAAAGTGGAAGTTTATACAGATGTCGATTGGCAAGTGCTATAGATGACAGGAAATCTACAAGTGGGTACTGCACTTTTGTGGGAGGAAATCTAGTGACATGGAGGAGTAAAAAACAAAATGTGGTTGCAAGATCTAGTGCTCAAGCTAAGTATAGGATATGGCACATGGGGTGACTGAAGCACTTTGGATGAAGAATTTGTTAGGAGAGCTTGGGTTTATAGTTAATAGCCCCATGTCTCTTTACTGCGATAATAAGGCAGCCATAAACATTGCTACTAACCCTGTCCTCCACGACAAGACAAAACACATTGAAGTGGACAAGCACTCCCATACAAGAGAAGTTAGAAAAGGATGAAATCTGCACCCCATATATTAACTCCAAGGAGCAGATGGCCAATATTCTCACAAAAGGACTTCCATACTTGCGACATAATGAGCTATGTGACAAGTTGGGCATGATAGATATATTCAGCCCAACTTGAGGGGGAGTGTTGTTAGAATGATTTGTTAGTTGTTTGTTGTTTCTACTGTTATAGCATTTTATGTTGTCAGTCTTAGGGTGTTGTCAGCTTGTTTACTGTCTTTTATTATTGTTTTTTATTAGGGTGTGCCGCCAAGGGCAAGGATGTAGTTTTCCCTTCTTTTATTTTTATCTCATTAATATAAATAGAAAGTTGGGCACCGCCAGCCTAATGTTTTGGCTCCCGACCAGCAAGTCAATAAGGTAAACCAAAGGTAAGAGGACCAGGTCCCAGGTCAAATGGTCAAAAACCTCAATTCCCCGTTACCAAAAGAAGCCCTAAGAAGCACCAATATACATCAGTGAGTTCTTACAACTTGTATAGATTTTCCTTGTGTTCTTTGTCTTCAAAAGAAAAATGAGTATGGAAATAAACCTGTCTAATGATTTTGTAGAAGACATCAAGTGTTCCCTTGTACCGAAAACAATCAGGAGGGCAAGCCATTTCAGCACCAAAATATCCGGCACGAGTGCATGATGGAGAACATCTTAGGTCTGAAAACATCTGAACCAACATATTCCAAAGCAAAATTAATTGGCACAATCATTGCAAAGATGGAAAATAATACAAGTTCCATTTCAATAATATAAGGACCACATTGGCAAAAAAATAATGAATTAAAGAACCAAAGCAGAGGTGATGGCTCATCCTTCTGACTTGGGAACCATGTGAATCAAATGCCCATGGTTTGGGGAAAGGAGAATTCAAGAATACTTTTTTAGACTAGTTGAAGATCGAGGAAAAGAACATGGAGGTTATCTCTTGAGACCAGTGACATGACTGCTTTTAGGGTCTTGTACCTGGTTTTGAGATAGATTGCCAAGGACGATTGTTTTCAAGGACATGGATGATTATGTAGCAAATAAATTACCTAAATTGGGGATTAATTGGAAAAAGAAAGCTCAATGATTTGTCAAAAATAAGTAAATAAATAAGCAAGCTCAATGTTACCAACTACCACCATTTAGTGCATTGTTAAACAGAGAATTCCAGCATATGAAGCAATATTTAACATCTAAATCACAAAGATCAAACCATCATTTGTTAGGAATATTATTTGGTTAACAGCTATTGTGTGTATTATTACATATACATATCATTATACCAAACTCTCTCTAAATCATGAGATACCTGTTCTCTTGTTGAATTGCTGTTTACATTCTTTACAAGAATTAAGACAAATGTCAATAAAACCTGAACCTGAATGTCAAGATTGAACACAACATACCGTGTCTGGTCCAAGAGAAGCCATACAACCATTAACTTGATGTCTTGAATGTGAATAAGGAACTCCAGCGGCCTGAGCTTGTAATCTCGTCTGAAGTGTAAGGGAAGAATTAAAATATATATATTTTATCGAATTTAGATCCATTACAAGACCTAAATCTAAGAAATGTAGTCAAAGCATCTGGCAGAAAAGTCAAATTTCCAAATTGCAGAAACGAGCATCAACCATTGTTCTCAGAAACATGTATACAACAACACTAAAAATTGAATGGGAAAAAAAACAAAAAAAAAACTCTTCTAAAGAACCAATTATGGAGTACCTATGTCCTATCTGTTATATGAAAAACAAAGAAGCAAGGGCAAATTTTGTTCTATCTTTTAAAATTAAAAAAAAAAAGGAAAGAAACAAAAGAGCAAACATAAACACAATCACAAATCAGCAACATCAATCTCCAAAACAAATACAGCATAATAACAACCAATATTTCACCAAAAGAAATTTTTTTGGTCGTTATTCTAAAAACAAAAAAAAAAGTAAGAATGCAACTACAAGAACTGTATTGCTTCAAGCTACTGCATTTGAATAGAAGCGGAAAGCAGGATACGTAACGACTTATCTATCTCAAACATAGTGAAAGAAGAAAAATATCGAACCAGAAAAGAAAAAGGGAAAAGTTAAAAATAAAAAACCGAATAGAGAACTTACAATGGCGAGCAACAATCTCAAAGAAGGAAGAAAGTAACAAATGGGCATACTCTAAAATCGCAGAAATAATAAATAAAATCATCGAATACATAATAGGGAGCAATAGATACCTTGGCGACATCAAGGGGGTTAACAAGGATCGCTGATAGGAAGGCAGCACCAGCGGCAGAGAAGGCACGCTCTCCGAATCCCAAATTGGCATCGGGAAGTGTGTTAGGATTGTTGGATTGAGGTGAAGAAACTTCCCTCCTATCTTTAAACATGGCGTCAGACATCGAAGAAACGTTCCCGTCGAAATCGACTCTTGATGCCGCTGCGCTCATCCATGAAGGAAAATTATGCCTTGAGCCCCCCATCCCTTTACACCAAAAACTCGCCGCCCCAAATAATAACTTGAGAGATAGAAAATGAAAAGGAACCAGAAGAAGTTTAAAGACAGGGATCGAATGGAAAACAGACTTTAATTCACTTAGAGGAGAATAAATAAACCAAAACCCACCAGAGATTCTGATAAAAACAATGGAGAAAAGAAACAGCCCAGGAAAATATTCACAACGAATAACCAAAAAAAAAAAAAAGATCAAATAGATTAGCTCGAATTCTTCCTCGTAATACTTTTGACAAAAGAAAAGCAGAACTGAAGTTGAAATTGTCCTTATTGACTTCAGATTCGACCAAGTAGTTTAGTATGCCGAAGAGCAAAAGGAAAGGTAATTAGTAAAAATAAGGGTAGCAGTAGGAAGAGAAGACTGAAAGGAGGAGAAGAGACTCTGCTGCTCTATTCGAGCTATCGAAGAGAAAGAGAATCCCGAAACTGTTGGGCCTGTACTGTAGGAAAAATGGGAACGAGAGGGGGACTCTCCACTCTCCGTGGTCTGTGGTAATTTTTTATTAGAATATGGGGAGGTAAGTATTCTAGGGCTTTCTATTGTCCATGGAGTCATGGGAAAGGAGGGGAGCGTCAAGCGTGACACGGACACGTGGTGTTGAAATTAGAGCGCCCAAAGTCCAAACAACAGAAGAGTGGCAGGGACTCGAGCACGGTGATCAAGAGAAGTAGAGAATCTTTCTCTTCCCCTCCCGCTCTCTAATATTAATATGTGAGAGAACTGACAAGGGGAAAATGCGGAAAAATATTCTGAATTCCATTGGAGATTTATAAACCATTCTATATAAAATTAATATTAATTTCGAATTGACATTCACTCCAATTATATTTTGGGCTGGGCTTAAAGATACTGATCCTAGGCTGAATCGTTATTTTCTTAAAATGTGAAAAAGTATAAATAAACCCAAAAATTCTAACCCTGAGCTGAACGTTATTTTTCCAAATTTATGAAGATCACATCATTGATCCTTGATTGATTTATGTTTTTGTGGTATCATATTTAGTCGTAAGTCGAAACCCTCAAAAAACAATACAAATTTATGAGTGTAGTAAATCATAATTTTTTCTTTTTTTATCCGACTATCAAAATAGAATCGACTGGAACCCTAATCAAAGAAAAATGGTATTAAAAAAAATTAGAGCCAATCAATCAGTATAGTGTTCGTCAAAATTCACTAGACGTGACGTTTTGATTCATCAAAGCTCTTCTCGTGCCATATCTTTTTTTTATTATAAACTTTTATTTTTTTAATTATATTTTCTCAAATTCCATTTATACCACCATTACCCTTGCGTCCCATAGGTTGTAAGGTTGCAAGGGGCTACTCGAACGGTGCGAATACCAAATTGCTCAAGCCGAATTATGCGCCGCACAGGCCACAGCCCATCCCTCCTATGCATTGAGAACATCTCCCTGGGGGAAAATATTTCCGATGCGGTTTTAGTTTACCTCTTGTTGGCTGTTTCAGGTGGTGAATGTACTCGCGAATAAACATGTGTGCTTTGGAACTGCTACATGTTCATATGATGACGTGGACAAGTATTATATTTCCACAGACTCAGAATCGGTGAACGAGTTAAAATCAGCCCCCCACAACGTCCCGACATCATTGGGAGATATTCACAGTACACGGCAGAGATGTGCTGTGGGACGTTGTCGGGGGCAATCTTGTATGATTGGGGGGGGGGGCTGATTTGATCTCTCGGTGAGCGTTCCTACTGAATCATTATTGCTCCACAAGATAGAGTAATAGAGACGTGGGTAGAACACGTGGCGCATTGGGTAGAGGATACGTCACGGCTGAGGCCACCTTGTTTTGCGACACGGCTCTTTCTTTTGTTGAGGTTGGGGGGTCCATTCCTAATTTCCGATCTCCTCCAAGGCCCCAACGCCATATTGTATTGCTTGTAGTTGTAGAAGGGGTACAGAGTGTAACAGTCTCTAATTGCAACTTGCAAAATATAAGGAAACGTCCCTTATCCCCTGGCCACAGGTCCACAGCTACACCGATGACCGGCCGGAGCCTATGGCTGGCCGGATTTTGAATTGAATACATAAGGCGTTGACATTGTAGTGAGGATCGAGGAATGAGCTTGAGGCAAGGCTAGTGACATTTCATATTCAAGTCACTTCTTTAGCATTGGAAGGAACAAAGGAGTGACCCATATTTAATCATGTAGGCTTGCACAATATCATATTAATCCCGCTCTTACTTCTTATAAATAATAAGATTAAATTTTGATTCTACTTAAAAAATTATTGTCATACATACATATATATATATATATATATATATGTATGTATACAATAATATAAAATTTTAAATTGCATACATTTATTATACATGTATAAGATAAAAGTAATTAATTTTTTAAATTTTATTTAAACTAGTAAATATGCATATGTGTTGTACATGGCAATTTTAGATAACATTAATAATTTTAATATCCTTATTAGAATCATTTAAAAATGATAAATAATCAAAACATGATGGGGTGGTGGATTTAGATTTTATATTTCACTTTCATTGTTAATAAAAAATACTTCTCATTTATTATATTTATTTTTGTTTATTATGATAAATATATAATATTAGAGATGTGCACAAATTTTGTAGACAAATTTTTGTGTTTTCTATATTTTTTATTTCTATCTATTTTTTGAGTTTTTATTATATAATTATGACAGCGTGTGCTAGCCTATTCAACTTGAAAGAAAACAGTTTCATTTTTTAGCAACTTTAACTTTTTTGTTCAATTTACATAATTAATTCTAAAAATAATTTTTGTTTAATGGGATAAGTTTATAATATCTTAGATATGTCAAAACTTTCTATAAAATTTATGTTTTTTTTGTGTTTCTATCTATTTTTATTATATAATTATGACAACACTAGTTAACCCATTTACCCAAGCGATTGGACCATTATGGTGCAAGTTAAGTAGGTTGGGCTGAATTTAAACTTAACCCAAGCCCAACCCTATACATTAGACTTAAGGCTTCTAACCAAAGTCAAGCCTAGTCTATTCAACTTGGGCCCGACCTGCATTAAAATTTGATGCACTTGGGTTAGCCTTGGACATGGTTATGTCAATTAGTCTTAGGCATGGATTCGAGCTAAGCCGAACCAAATATTTGGTTATTTGAGCTCACTCATAGAAATGGTGTTAGGCTCGAGTTCGATTTAAGCAAGAGACTTGAGCTCAAACTCAGCTCGGTTCAAAAGCTTGCAAGTTTGAGCTCAGCTCAGCTCAAGCTCGACCGCAAGCCAAGCTTTTTCTAAAAAAATAAGAATTATGCATATAAAAATATATTTTTTTATTTTACATACAAAAAAATTAAGAATTATAAAAATTATTTATTATTATACATACAAAAAATAAGAATTATAAAAATTATTTACTATTATACATAAAAATAAAAACATTATATATAATAAAAATTATTTATTATTTATATGTATATGTATATGTATGTATATATAATAAAAATTATTTATTTATACTAGGCTCGATTAGGTTCGCAAGCCTCACAAGCTGAACTTCTCTAAGCTTAAGCTTGGATCGATTAGCAAATGAGTCTATATATCTAGCTCAAAGCTCGGTTTAAACTAAGTCGAGCTGAGCTTGAATAGTTTGTGAAAAACTTGACTCATGGCCACCCCAAATTAGTCCCATGACAAAACTTGAGATAAAATGTATTTGTATAATTGCATGTACATGCATGAATGCAAATATATGCTATATACGTATTTATGATTGTATGTGAATAATTAAGCATGACCTTAGTTACCCAAGGGCCAGGCTTAGGCCCAACCAGGGAAAAAAATAAAAATTTTGAGCCTAGGCTAAGGCCCAAGTCGATGACCAAAAATCAAAGCTAGCATGTCTCAAATTAAGGTTAATTTGAGCTCGAGTTAAGCCCACCTAATTTGCCTCCCTAAGGACCATTGACTATCAATTAGATTCTTTTTTATGTTAGTTTACTTTTTAATTATATTTCTATCATTAATAAAAATAACTCTCATCTATCAAACTTATATTTGTTTCATATGTTGAATACATAATATTAGAAATGCACAAACTGTTTTTTTTTACAAAATTTRTATGTTTTTAACAAATTTTTTCTCCATCATTTTTAAAAATTTTACTATTTATTTATGATATCATGGGTTGATCCATTTTACCTAAAAGGTTGAACCATTGACCCATCACTTGAATTGGAAAATGGTTTTGTTTTTTGGTCAATTTTAAATCTTGAATTTCATTCTCATCGAATAAAAAATACTTTTATTTAACATGCTTATTGTTGCTTGATATAATAAATAAATAATATTAGAGATGTGCCTAATTTGTTCACAGTTTTTTATAATTTTTGTAATATTTATATTTATTATTAAATTTTTATCATTTAACTATGAGAACATTGGTTAACCCATTTGATTTGGATGGTTGAACTATTTACTTGCCACTTGGATAAAAGGGTGGTTTATTTAATTATTTTTTGTGTTGATTTTGAACATGGGTTTTAAATTATTGAAAATATTGGAGATAGATTTGATTTGTAGAATTTATTGACGAGGAACTAAAATACTTCAAATAAATTATGTAAATAGAGAGAATGATAATTAATGCCTTAATGAAAGGGAATGTAATGAAATGGAAATTAATAGTACTTTAAATTATATATTTTGCTCATACAATTAAAGAGGGACTAATTTCATAAATAGGGGTGTTTTAGTCAAGAAAAATATACATAGCTCATTTATTTAATGTGCTTTAAATATGAGATTTAATAAAAATAAATAGGAGTTAATGTCTTAAATATAAGACTTAATGATGAAGAATATATTGAATTTAATAAAAGTAGCGGTTCAAATTATGATTTTTGCCCTTATATTGTTGGAGACCAAACTCAAAAAAAAAAAAAGCGTATTTTAGTCAAAAAGTTCCTAAATCTTGACCTCATTCACACTTTTAATAGTAGCATATAGATATATAGATTTTTATCATTCCAAGCACAATAAGTTGGATAAAAATTAATTAAATCTGGATACTCCAACATATTGGATTCAGGTCAGAATTAGATCCAACTGTTTAATAATTAGATCGGATGCAAATGGAGCTCGATCCTTTTAGAATCTAGTCCAATTACTGGCTTACTCAACAAGGTGTAGATTGTGCAGTGTAGAAAGTAGAAACACCTAACTATTTAAAGGTTTATAATATACTTTTCATCTTCTACTTGTCCTCTAAAGATCATATCTGCAAAATATATTTAACTATCTTGTTATGTTGATTTCTGGTGGATAGTTTTAGTCAGATACAAGGTGTTCATAAAAAACTGGAAATTTGAACTGAACTTGGAAAACCAAATTGAAAAATCTAATTAACTGAATTGATCATTCTGTATGTTTCAAAAACAAGGGTATTGGTTTGGTTTTGGCTAACCTAAAAAACATAGGTACTAGCTATTACATTCGTACATCTGAAACATCTCCCCAGTCCCCACGAATGACAGGGCAGACGAACCAAATTGAAAAATCTAATTAACTGAATTGATCATTTGGTATTTTTCAAAAACAAGGGTACTGGTTTGGTTTTGGTTAACCTAAAAACAAAGGTACTAGCTATCTTACATGGGAAACATCTCCCCATGAATGACAGGGAGATGTTCCCAATGCACAACTGCAATGACCTATTGGAATAGTGTTGGGAGCATTTGCATTTGGTAGTTGGCCTTAATCCTACACGCAAATGTGTATAATGAAAATGATGCTTTGTTAATCCAGATCTCCTACCCACAGGACACTATAGCTGTACATCAGGAACATCTCCTCATGAACAATAATATATTAACATGCAAATATGGGATAAGTTCTCAATATGTGCCTATAATGATAGTATTTGGTATCTCTTGCTAAGAGTCAACTTCATTGTAATGATACCATGGAACAAAGACAGATGTTGTTGCTACAGTCCTCTACATTATGCATTGCAACACCATATTCTTTTTTATACTTGAAAAGTTATAGGGTAAATTGCTAAAACTTTCCCTGAAGCTTTCGACCATTGCTGAAACCTCCCCTGAAGTTTGGTAATTGCAATCACTTACCCTGAACTTTTTGACACAATTGCAAATAGATCCACTCTGTGCAAGAGGCACAAAAATGTTCAAAATAACCAATTAACCATGCTTACTTTTGCCAAAATGATTATTTTCCAAATTATTTCTTCATATCAATCCCTGCCCCAAGCCCATCTAATCTATTTTGGACATTTTGGAGCCTCTTATTAAAGGATTTTAACAAAAGGGGTCTAATTACAACCGTGTAGAAAGTTCAGAGAAGGTAATTGCAATTACCAAATTTCAGAGATTTCAGCAATTTACCCAAAGTTAAAAACACTATTCTTTTTTGATACTTGTAAAAATCTTTTAAGACTCTTTCTGTGGTAATATCAGAAAAAGCCCCATCAACAACAATTATTAAAATAAAATGGAAATATACATCATAATGTTGATCATCAATACGTCATTGGAATGCCTCAAATTATTACCGTTAACTTGAGGAGCAAGGAAAATGAATCCATTTAGAAAGAAAGAAAAAAGTAGTCATTGTTCTGAATCCATTTAGAATAACGCAATTTTTGTTGTTTTTTTAAGAACAAAGCTACAGTCATTGTTCTGTATTTTCACCTCATGAACAAATTTATTTATTCGTGGCCCTAATTTTTCTCACGAGATGGAAAATGCCATTGAGGACAGCCCAACTTCCTTGACTAGCTTGTAACAGCCCACGTTAGAGTGGCTGCTGCTTCTAGAAATTCGGCCAAATTCAAAAAATGCAAACCTGGAAAAAGGTATGTGGTTTGGTTTTAAGAACGAGTACATAAAGGAAGATTTGGACAACTAAGCACAGTGCAGAAAAATGGTCTTCTGGACATATATAGATATATACTTGTGTATTTTAGAAGAAAATTTTGGCATTCTTCATGTGCAAGTATGTATATTTTATACAATATATTAAATATTATTGATTGAGTTTCTGAGTTCCCGTATTTTTGACAAATAACTATTTGCTTACTGAACACTTCATTAAATATAAATATGCAACTCTAATATAAAAATAGACGTTAAAATCAGCCTTGTCCAAACTATTTGGGATCAACTACATGAATCTCGTTTAGTCATCCCAACTATAGGTTCTGGCGCAAACTATTTCAATCTACCTAAACAAGTGCTATAGTTGGTTTTCTGTGTCCATGACCAAACTATTTCAATCTACTTTTGTCTCATTTTATCATTTATTCCTAAATTCCTTCCCATGGTTTCGGTTCTTGGATATATTGTTTATAAACTGTTCAATACTCTGATCCATACAACATAACTAACCTTACAAATATTTTATAGAATTTTCCTTTTATCTGAAATGATATTTGCCTATCACATAAGGCTCCTAATGCACTCCTCCATTCTATCCACCATTCTCTAAAAACACACATTTTTAGACATCCTGTTGTTAACCGCTGATAAATACTAATATATTTTATTTTAGCCATGTATATTAATATTTATCAACATTCTAATTATCACAATATAGGAGAAATTTTCTTAGAAAATATATCTGCATCCAAGGACGTATGAGAATCCTATTTCACATGGTTGGGTCACTTGGTGGTGCCCAATCTAGGATCTTAGTTTCATGGGAGAACTCTTCTTCATCACCCCATAGTCAATACAGATATGTACAATACAAATACATATTTCATACTGAGGCTCAGTATGAAAAGAGTACTTATAAAATAATACAAAATACAAGACTGCACTGTATGTATTTGTATTTGTACTCTTTTCAAACTGACTGCATTTGGTTGTAGTGCAAATAAATTTGCACAGATGCAAACCTATGATGGTATAATATAAGTGATTTGGGTACAGATTCTGATTTATTTTTGTTTCAAAATTTACCTTTATTTTATTTTATTACATTACTAATGAAGTAAAATAAGACCTGAAGCAGAACAAAGTAAAACCCATAATAAATTTAACCTATAATTTGCATTCCCATGCAATTGTATTAGTGCAAATAAAATTGTACCGCAACCAAACACAGCCTGAGGAAAAAAGGATGAGAGGGCATAGTAGAGTTGTGGTTTGCCACCCCTTACCTAGCATCTTAAATGCTCCATAGGGCAATTATAATATCCCTTCACGAACCAAAGGATGGATCGAGTGGATATGCCACTTAAGGGGCAAGGATAATCATGTAAGGGTTACCAGTGAATCAGTTATAAAAATCCCTACACCAAGGAGATAACAGACAAGAAATGCAACATTGGGAGTATGCAGGCTAGTCTATTACTTGGTCACATCAGGCCTTGTTCCTTCTACCTGGGCTATACATGACAGAACTGAATGGATATAAGGATCTAGAAGCACCGTGTGATAGTCTATATTTTGGTTAACAAAAGCAAAAGAGGGGGGGGACCCATGATCCCTCTACCAGGCCAAAAAATGGGGACAATAACCATAGAGAGCAAGAAATGAGGACAAAATCTATTCCCTGAAATCTAATCCAGTGAAGACTGAAAGGTGAGATGAGGGAGCCAAGTTCGTTCTGGAATCTAATCCACTAAGGACTGAAAGGTGAGGAAAATTTAAGACCTGCCGAAGGAATCAAACCAAGATACAGAGGATAGCATTGCAAATTAAATACTGGAGGATTCAGTTTTCATACAAAACAGAAAGATTGATCTATTGTTTAGCAAGCATTACCTCAGTCTAAAAGGAAAATCCAATGTTTGAATAAGGATTTTACCCATTGAGTTCAAGAACTTGCTTGCAAAGGAGGACCTGAGAAAACTAGAATTGAAGGTTATGGTAGAAGATGTAACTGTTGTTGAATTAATCGCGTAGGAGGATCCTGTTATAACCTTGATTCAGCCTACCATAACATGCATTTGTTGTAACTAAAAGTACACTCGGTATAGAATGGTTAAAAAGAAATTAAACAAAAAAAACTATGTTAAAAAAGGATCTGCATCTTTGTAACATCAAGAGAGAAAACTTGAAGTAAATTGCTCACATAGTAACATTTATCTGTTTTTCCCTTCCCTTTTTAAGGGTTTCCTAGCTAGCCCCCCTGTCATACATAAATGACAGGATCAAGTTCAACTTAGTCAACCTCAGTAAATGAAAGTCTTTTAACTGAACCATTTTGTAACAGATTTAGTCCAACTTGACCAATGTTTCCTATTAAAAAAAAAGAAGAAGAAGAAGAAGAGGGGAACTAAAGCTCTTGCCATTGAATTTGAAATTGGCCTACAGATGTATCAAGTCAGAAAATCCCCTGTATGTTTCTTCAAACCTGTTAATGCTTTTCCTTGCTCTTTGAATCTACGTCTGGTTGATTCTGTCTGGCTAAGGAGAACAACTTCACTTTCTACAAAGGATATCAAAAGGAAGAAAAGAATGAAAAAAACAACTCCCACAAGATTAACATTATAGAAAAAGGAACAGCAGATGCAGCTATAAGCAAGAATACAATAATGACAGGCCAGTAAGCAAATTGCAGTTGCATAATTTTTTTTGAATTCTTTTGAAGGGCTACACAATGGGGGTAGCCCATCCCCCAACCCAGGTGCATGCGGGATTTGATCCCAAGTCTCCGCTACAACCAGCAGGAGACCTTACCAACTGACAACTGACCCCATTTGAATATAACAATATGATGCAGCCCATTTGGGCCAAACACAACTGACCCCACATTTTTTTTTGTAACGGTCCACCTCAATGGCCCTGTTAGGAAAATCCGAAAAAAGTATAACGGAAAAAGAATCTTCTATAGATGTTTTCTTGCTCTTCAGGTTAGGGTTTTGCCCAGAAGGCAAATGGGCAAATCCACCTACCACTACAGAAGAAATGAAAGTCTGTCAAATTTGCTTTGCAACTTGTTTGCTTGGAGAAGACTCACACTTCTTCCCCTCAAATGGTAAGATTCCATCTCTCCTCTCCTCTAGGTCGGAGACACTCTAAGCAGAGGATTGGAATAGCAGCAAAACACTCTAATTATCCTTTCTAATTCATCTATTCTCTTTATTCTCCTTATTCTCTTCTTTGTTTTCTTTCCTTTTTTGTGCAAAACACCAATGAGCTTCTTTTGATCTCTTGCAAGTTCAGCAGCTTAAGCAAGATCACTTCAGAGTTCATGTCCATGTAAACCCTCACCTTAGGTTTTGTGCCAGCACCACGGAATCTCATGTTGCTAAAGTAAGCAGCAGTGCAGCACATTCTGTTGGACATTGGGCTCAAACAGTGATAGGGGTCAAAACAAGGTCCGAAGTCTAATTACCCACTAGTAAGGTCTCTTTTCTCAACTAACAGATAATGATTCTAAATGATAAGACCTGTTTCTATATTTTAGCCCGTGTGGTTAAAGAGTTCAGGTTACTGTATCTTTGCAGCTATAGATGTTATGTGAGACTAATGGGATTAAAAGACCATTTCAAGTTTGCATAATGCTGTCCCTATATTCTAATGCTATCAAAATTCTTATAATGAAACATGGAATTGGATTGAGATAGAAGAATTTAACAATGAAGCATAATAGTTTGTTGAAAATTGGGAGCACTGGAACTGAAAGAAAAGTAGGAACAGCAGTTTGTGATGAAACTTGTTGCAGTTTGGAACTCTTATGAACTGAATGGCTGGTCTTGTATTGCAATTGAATTTCAACCTTTCTTACTCCATAACAGATAAAAAGCAATTATGAGTTGTAACCAAAAAGAAAGTCACAGCTTCCTATGAATGGTGGGAAGAATGTTAAGTTTCACTACCATCAATTTAACCCAAACTAATAAAGTTAACTACAGTACCCTATACTAGTGAGAAGAATGTAACTTCCACCTTCATCAACAAGAATATTAACTCATAGTGATGCAAACAGAACAAAAGTAGCAGCTTCAGAAAACACATGAATAGTATGGCTGTCTCAAAGCTTTAAATTTATTGTACAATACAGATTACGAATACAAATTAGCCAAGTTCTTTGCCACCACAAATAACCTGTTCTTCTTGTATGGCATCTTAAATATTTAAAGTCAATTTAATTTTTTAAAAATTATGTTAATGGAAATCAATTTCTTAACTCTCCACAACCACCTTAAATTATAATTTTTCTTTCCTGACAAGTAACTGATGCACCTTAAATGACAGTCAAGGTAGTGGTTTTAACATTAACGTGCAGTTTCATTGGGACTAGAGTAAGGCACATGCATCAAGGAGCAAGGCTTTATCCTTGCAACCACTCTTTTTCTAATAAAAAACTATAAAGATGTACATGGATTTTTCTATTTTTTTCTAAAATAAGGGTATTTTATAGTAATCCTAATTGGATTTCAACTTTAAAAAGAATAAGTTAAAAAGAATGTAATGAACCCATGCTTCATTTTTCGAATTTTCTTTTATTACTTTCAAAAGAAAAGGAAAAATCTCTCAAACAGACCAAATTCATAGTGAAGATGATCAATAAGAAAATACCAAGAGTTTCTACCCAATAAATTTGGTCAATACGCCAAGAATTTCTAGTTTTGGTTCCTTGCCTGTAACAATGCTATGGATAACAACAATATTTTAACTTTTACACCCCCCCCCCCAAAAAAAAAAGAAAAAAATGTATATAAAACATCCATACATCAGTTCTTGCATAAATCCTTTCATCAGTGATCATGTGCTTCACACTTCAGAGTTCCCTCATGGACAATTAAATATTTGCCTCATAACCATGTTTAAGTGGTAAGCTAAAGATGAAACTAAGCAAACATTCAGAAACCTGATCTTTACCATACACCCATGTGTTGTCAAGCTCAAAGCCCCATAAATATGCTACTGCATGGTTAATTTAGGTTATATAACAGAAGAAATCCCCACTTGAAACAAAATGAAGAAAAGGTAGGTAAATTTTCTCAATAAAAACAATATTTTATTAATAGAGGAAATCGCCAAGAACAACTACAAAGCGGAACCAAAGCTATACAAGAACAAAGTCACGGTACAATGGCCACCCATAACTACGACGTCAGCAGCGTCAACAACAGGCCTCAATTTCCACTGGAACAAGACGCTAAAGCTCGGAAGAGAATGTAAGAGAAGGCTCAATAACGTCATTATGACTATCCCATCTGATTCCAAAATTTTGAACAAAATGCAGACCTTAAAGCATAGACAGACGCTCAAGATGCATATTTTGGACAATGAAACCATTAAACTATTGCGACACAACAAATATGAAGTGCAAACAGATCACTCGGTTAAATCCCCCCTCCCCCCCAATCTAAGTGCAGCTATTAATAAGATCAGCCGGTTGGTCAACAAAGAAACAAACAACAAGAAACTCATAGAATCTCATATAACACAAGAAACTCATATAACACAAGAAATCCCCACTTGAAACAAAATGAAGAAAAGGTAGGTAAATTTTCTCAATAAAAACAATATTTTATTAATAGAGGAAATCGCCAAGAACAACTACAAAGCGGAACCAATGCTATACAAGAACAAAGTCACGGTACAATTAGACCTGTTCATGGGCTGGGTGGCCCAACGGGCTGGCCCAGCCCGGCCCGGCCCCCAGACGGGCTTGAATAGGCTTTTTGGCCCGCGGGCTTAACCTCGAGCCAAAAAGCCCGGCGCATAAAATTCGAGCTGGGCTCGGGCTTTGCCAAAATAGCCCGGCCCGAGTCCGACCCGGCCCGACCTATAGTTAAACCTAAGTAAAAACCCTATGTGATGTCCATTTGAATAAATTTTTTGATTTAAGAAGGTTGTTGATTCACTTGTAGGCCCATTGTTCATTTAAATGGGGGAAAAAACATCTGAATTAAAATAGATAATGTTCATTTGAATCGGGAAAAATTCGAATTTCTTTTATTAGGTCGGGCTTTGGGCTTTTTATCAGGGCCGGGCTCGGGCCCAAGTTGTAGGCCCATTGGTTGGGCCGGGCTCGGGCCTAACATTTTTCTGTTAATAAAGAGTAAAAGCCCGGCTCGAGCCCGACCCGGCCCATGAACAAGTCTAGGTACAATGGCCACCCATAACTACGATGTCAGCAACGTCAACGACAGGCCTCATTTTCCACTGGAACAAGACGCTAAAGCTCGGAAGAGAATGTAAGAGAAGGCCCAATGACGTCATTGTGACTATCCCATCTGATTCCAAAATTTTGAACAAAATACAGACCTTAAAGCATAAACAGACGCTCAAGATGCAAATTTTGGACAATGAAGCCATTAAACTATTGCGACACAACAATATGAAGTGCAAACAGATCACTCAATTAAATCCCCCCACCCATCTAAAAGCAGCTGTTAATAAGATCAGCCGGTTGGTCAACAAAGAAACAAACAACATAAAAAACAACAAGAAACTCATAGAATCTCATATAACACAAGAAATCCCCACTTGAAACAAAATGAAGAAAAGGTAGGTAAATTTTCTCAATAAAAACAATATTTTATTAATAGAGGAAATCACCAAGAACAACTACAAAGTGGAACCAAAGCTATACAAGAACAAAGTCACGGTACAATGGCCACCCATAACTACGATGTCAGCAGCGTCAACGACAGGCCTCATTTTCCACTGGAACAAGACGCTAAAGCTCGGAAGAGAATGTAAGAGAAGGCTCAATAACGTCATTATGACTATCCCATCTGATTCCAAAATTTTGAACAAAATGCAGACCTTAAAGCATAAACAGACGCTCAAGATGCAAATTTTGGACAATGAAGCCATTAAACTATTGCGACACAACAATATGAAGTGGGAACAGATCACTCAGTTAAATCCCCCCCCCAATCCAAGTGCAGCTGTTAATAAGATCAGCCGGTTGGTCAACAAAGAAACAAACAACATAAAAAACAACAAGAAACTCATAGAATCTCATATAACACAAGAAACTCAGATAACACAAGAAATCCCCACTTGAAACAAAATGAAGAAATTAGGTAAATTTTCTCAATAAAAACAATATTTTATTAATAGAGGAAATCGCCAAGAACAACTACAAAGCGGAACTAAAGCTATACAAGAACAAAGTCACGGTACAATGGCCACCCATAACTACGATGTCAGCAGCGTCAACGACAGGCCTCAWTTTCCACTGGAACAAGACGCTAAAGCTCGGAAGAGAATGTAAGAGAAGGCTCAATAACGTCATTATGACTATCCMATCTGATTCCAAAATTTTGAACAAAATGCAGACCTTAAAGCATAAACAGAYGCTCAAGATGCAAATTTTGGACAATGAAGCCATTAAACTATTGCGACACAACAATATGAAGTGCAAACAGATCACTCAGTTAAATCCCCCCCCCCCCAATCCAAGTGCAGCTGTTAATAAGATCAGCCGGTTGGTCAACAAAGAAACAAACAACATAAAAAACAACAAGAAACTCATAGAATCTGGTCTAAAATAGCAAACATTTGATAATATCACCGGATTAGAGAAAAGGACCTCCATACATTTGATATCAATTGGCAGGATCTACATGCACAAGAATTAGTTTAAACGTTACCTTCTACCGAAAAAAGTTTAAACATTAAAAGATCACAACAAAAGATACAGCGGACCTTGTTGAGCACGCAATCCTAAATCCTAAAGCTTATTAACAACGAAAACGACAATCTCCAATCGTTGGAAACCAAGTTTTTAATGCTATTACTGTTAGAGAAGCAGACCTTATTGAGCACGCAATCTCGCAAGGAATTCATGAGTCGGACACATTTTTCTTGATCATAAGGAGACTCAGTGACGCAGTTGAGAAGAGCCAAAGCCTCCTGCGAACAAACGGGCTGAGGTTGATCCATTGCTTCCTACGCTTTTGAGTTTCGACTTTCGAGCAGTTATTCTTGATTTAGGGTTTCGGAGATCAGAAAAACAAAAGGCCTCAAAAGTCCATCTTAAATGAAGCTCCTAATTTAGGGTTTGTTTCTTCCCTTTCGTCAAAGAAGATTTTTCTATGACAAGCTGAACGAAACTGCGGGCAAGGCTTACAGCTCTTCAATAGTTTCTCTCTGCCTTCTGGTTCTGGCTTCTGCCCACAGTTTGTTTTCTTCCATAATCGGTTCGGACAACAAGCCGGAAAAGGACCGGTTCAGTTCTGTGAGCTGTTCTATTCGATGACAAGCCGGTGAGAAGTGAGATGGCCCATGGCCGAGGCCCGTAACCCGGTAACAGTAGGGCCATAACTCTAACTCATAAGTCATAAGTAGGGTTGTACTACTCCCGAGGGATCCGGATCTCTTTTTTGATACTTTACACCCGCATCCGATCCAAGCCCAAGATTTAATTCAAATCCGTTAAATGAATTAAAATTAAAAATATAATTGGACTGTAATCCATATCCAACACAATTGTTAAACGTTCCAAAATTCTTCGAAGTCTGAGACTGATCCGACATCCAATTTGATTATTTCGGATTTGATTTCTTTGAATATGTATCTGTTTTGATAATTGAATCAATCTTATCTTATATCTATATAAATATATTAAGCTGAAATGTGTACATGAGAAGAGGCTTTAAGATAAGAGAAATGGAATTTAACAGTACCTTTTTTTTCTAGAAATTATAAGAATGTTATTCTATCAAGTCTTTCTTTTGCTTTTTTTGTTTCAAATTACAAGAATGCCACTCTCTTTTATTAACTCTCTCTCTCTTACTTTTTCTTTCAAATTACAAGAATACCACTCTCTCCTACCAATTCTCTCTCTCTCTCTCTCTCTCTCTCTCTCTCTCTCTCACACACACACACACACACACTCTCACATAAATTACAAGAATGTCATCTCTCTCTCTCTCTCTCATAAATTACAAGAATGTCATCTCTCTCACCTCAGCTCGACATCTCGGCTGCTAGGGGACCGAGCCGAGCTCGAACTTCTGTGCTTAAGCTCAAGTCTCTAATTCAAATCGAGCTCAAGTTAGACAACACATTGACCATCGAGGGAGACATCGGCTTGGCACCTTGGTCACTGAGGGAGATCTCGGCTCAACACCTCGACAAACTGTGGGAGACCTCAACTTGGCACCTTGTTAACTAAGGGAGACCTTAGCTCGACACCTCGCCTACTAGGTAAACCTTAGCTCGACACTTCAACAGCTAAGGGAGACCTTGATTTGGCACCTTGGCAATTGAGGAGGACCTCGGCTCAAAACCCCGATTGCTTGAGAGACTTGCAATCAAAGGTAGCCGAGCTTGAACTTTTGAGCTTTTGACTCGAGCCGATCTCAAGTCTCTAATTCTAATTGAGCTCAAACCTGATAATTTATGAGCGAGCCCCTAACAGTTAATGAGGGAAATGGAATTTAATAGTATATTTTGCCTTTTTTCTTAGAAATTACAAGAATGCCATTCTCTACCAACTCTATCTTTTTCTTTTTTTTTCTTTCAAATTACAAGAATACCACTCTCACCTACCATCTCTCTCCCTCTCTCTCTCGCTTGTTTTTTTTTTTCTTCCAAATTACAAGAAAGCCACTCTCTCTCCTACCAACTCTCTCTCTCTCTCTCTTTCCTACAAATTGAAAGAGTGCCATCTCTCTCCTTATAAATTACAAGAATGCCACTCTTTCTTCAATTGAGGGAGACCTCAGCTCGGCACCTTGTCAACTAAGGGAGACCTTAGCTCGACACCTCGCCTGCTTAGGAAACCTCAGCTCGATAGTTGAGGGGGACCTCGGTTTGGCACTTCGGCAATTGAGGGAGACGTCAGTTTGGCACCTCAGTTGCTTGAGAGATTTGCAATCAAATGTAGTCGAGCTCGAACTTCCAAGCTTTTGACTCAAGCCAAGTTCGAGCTCGAGCTCAAGTCTCTAATTCAAATCAAAATCGAGCCTGATAGTTTATGAGCGAGCCCCACCATGAGAAGCCAAGAAATGGAATCTAACAGTAAATTTTGCTATTTTCCTTTTAAATTACAAGAATGCCACTCTCTACCAACTCTCTTTCACTCTCTTTTGCTTTTTTTTTTCTTTCAAATTACAAGAATGTCACTCTCTCCCACCAATTCTCTCTCTCTCTCTTACTTTTTTCTTTCAAATTACAAGAATGCCACTCTCTTCTACCAACTCTCTTTCTCTCTTTTTCTTACAAATTACAAGAATGCCATCTCTCTCTCTCTCTCTCCTTATAAATTACAAGAATGCCACTTTCTCTCCAACTGAGGGAGACCTTAGCTCGGCATCTTGGCTGCTAGGGGACCTACAACCAAAGGTAGTAGAGCTCGAACTTTTGAGATCAAGCTAAAGTCTCTAATTCAAATCGTTTGAGCTAGACGACATCTTGACCACTAAGGGAGACCTCGGCTCGGCACCTTAGTCACTAAGGGAGATCTCGGCTCAACACCTCGGCAACTGAGGGAGACCTCAGCTCGACACCTTGTCAACTAAGGGAGGCCTTAGCTCGACACCTCGCCTGCTAGGGAAACCTCAGCTCGACACTTCAACAGTTGAGAGAGACCTTGGTTTGCCACCTCGGCAATTTAGGGAGACCACGGCTCAAAACCTCGACTCAGCACCTCGGCTGCTTGAATGACCTACAATCAAAGGTAGCCGAGTTCGAACTTCTGAGATTTTGACTTGAACTGAGCTCGAGCTCAAGCTCAAGTCTCTAATTCGAATTGAGCTCGAGCTTGATGGTTTATGAGTGAACCCCTACAACGCAGGGCCCCTTCTACTAGTATATCTATTAAAAGTATAGGGGTGTTCTCCCCTTTCGCTAAATGGCAGCTCTTTAATACATACATACATACATACATACATACATACATACATACATACATACATACATACATACATACATACATACATACATACATACATACATACANATACATACATACATACATACATACATACATACATACATACATACATACATACATACATACATACATACATACATACATACATACATACATATGTATATATATATGCCATCAGTTTCGAGTCGACGGTTCGACCGTCCGGTTTGAAAGAATGGTCCATTCTGATAACAAAAATTACAAGCAAAAAATTATAGAACCATTCTAGCCACTAGTTTTCGAGTTAACGGTTTGATCGTCTATTTCGAACGAATGATCTGTTCTGACAACAAAAATTATAGGAAAAAATTGAGTGTGTGAGGTCCATTAAGCAGTATCATACGTGTTATGTCATTCAAGTGTGTGACTCATATGACCCGAAAATTGAACAGTTTTGGCCACTGGTTTTCAAGTCGACGATTAGACCATCTGATTCAAATGGACAGACGGCCCGTTTTGACAACAAAATAAAAAAAATAGCCAAAAACCATTAAATGGGTCAACGGTTCGTCTGCTCGGGTCAAGGGTCGTTGACCAATTCAATGGTTTTTGGCCAGGGACTGGGATTGGGGTAAAACGGAACCGGTTGCCTAGACGGTTCCCAATTAAAAAAAAAGGTAGTTCGATCATCAGGTTCGAATGAATGGCCCATTTTGACAACAAAAATTACAAGCAAAAAATTAAGTGTGTGAGGTCCATTAAGCAGTATCGTACGTGTTATGTCATTCGAGTGTGTGACTCATACGACCCGAAAATGAAACTATTCTGGCCAGCGGTTTTTGGGTCGACGGTTTGACCGTCCGGTTCGAACGAACAACCCATTTTGACAACAAAAATTAAAAAAAAAATAAAAAATGGCAAAAACCATTGAATGGGTCAAAGGGTCAATGGTTCGACTGCTTGGGTCAATGGGTCATTGACCAATTCAACGGTTTTTGGCCAGGGACCGGAATTGGGATAAAATGGAACTAGTTGCCTAGATGGTTCCCAATTAAAAAAACCGTCAAAAACCATTGAATGGGTCAACAGTTCGACCGCCCGGTTCAATGGGTCGTTCGATTCAATGATTTTTAGCCAAGGACCAAAATTGGGGTAAAACAGAACTGGTTGCCTGGATGGTTCCCAGGCCGAAATGTACGTCCGTTTGGGTCAATGGCAGTTCGAAAATCATGGTTATTTGTGCTTTTCGATTTTTACTATTCAAAGGTTTCTTATACTGTTGGCTTTATTTGAGTATGTGCGGTATGTTCCCTTTTTTTCATTTTCTTCTTTTTTTTTTTTGTGTTTGGTCTTCTTCTTCAAGATCCTCCAAAACGGTCTAGGGTTTACCACAATTTTATTTATTCCTTTTTGTTTTTTCTTTGGGTGTTTTTTTAATTTTCTTATAAGATGATCTACCTTTTCTCTTTCTTTGATTGCATGTATGTTTAGCTCCGTCTCAAAGTGGAACTTTGGACTCGATTTTCTGATTTTTTTCCTTGGTTTTTCCAGTTTGGTGCATTTACTACCAATTTTTTTTTTGTGTGTGTGTTTAAGGTCACTTTAGATTTATCTTTCAAGGTTCTGGAATTCCTTGCAATGTCCACCCTTCCCATGACTATGACTACAAAGTTATTTTGTTTAATTATTGGCATCTAGAAAAAATGACCTGGAAATGGAACTGTTCTGGCCACCGGTTTCCAGGTCGATGATTTGGCCGTCCGGTTTGAATGGATGGCCCGTTTTGATAACAAAAGTAAAAAAATAAAAAATGGCCAAAAACTGTTGTAACGGGTTGACCACCTAGGTCAACGGGTCATTGACTAATTCAATGATTTTTGGCCAGGGGTCGGGTTTGGGGTAAAACAGAACCGGTTGCCTGGACGGTTCTCGGGCCGAACGGTCCTATTGTTCGTGTCAACTAGGAGTTCTCGATGTAAAACAAAGGACAACTATGAAGTAGAACTTAGAATTGTCACTATATGACCGTATTCTTTTATATGAGATACTTTGCTGAAATAATATTTAAAAAATGAGCACATGATTATCTCTTTTAAGTCTTTATATAAGTTTCAAGACTTGGGTACTTATAATTTCAAGTTTCTTATTAAAAAACCATTGTCTTTTTTGATGTAGCAAATAGCAATATTGCAATTCCAACCCCTCTGAAACAGGGCCCTCCCCTAGTATATAGATTTAACCCCATCTCAGTCTAATAAAATTCTGTTTTACATATGTAATATTCTTTTTTTTTTTGGTTATGGACCTTATGGTGTTTATGTTGCGATTTAAATGGTAATTACTAATTAGATTTACGTATGGCTATCAATTGGACCGGATTTGGTTCAATCTGATCCTGTCCAATATAAATTCATTACAAATGGACAAGATCCAATTCAATCCGATGAATTTGGATTATGTTGGACTGCTTTAGTTCAACATCTAGACTGTCCAATCTTATCAAATTGTTTTTAATTTGGATTTGTTCCAATCGAAATCTGATCCATTGATGCATGTATTCTTATCTTTTATCAATGGATCAGATGTTGTGCAATCTGACCCAATTCAATATAAATTCATTACAGATGAACCAGGTCCAATCCAATCCAATAAATACTTTGGACCATTAAGTATAGATTGATCCAATTCAATATGTCTTGTTAGTCCTTCTAATTTGTCCAAATTGATTTTGATTTAGATGAGGCCAACTCCAAACTGATTGATTAACAACCTTACTCATGGTCAATTATCAGCTCATAGCCTAGTGAGATTAGCTTTTGCCAAAGTTTGAATAAATCCGGCCTAAAGCCTGAATTCAAAACAATGTTAAGCCAAGCCCAAAGCTTAAGCTTGTTCCCTGAACAAATCTAATGGCAATGACCCCCGAATATTTTTGTTAAAGCTATCATTTATATAGCTAATAAGTGGAGATTGGGTAAAAAATGTAGTAATGTGGGTCTTCCCCCCACCAGATAGTTTGAATATGGATATGGATACATATACATTTTGGAAATGCATAAATACAAACAAAAGATATAGAAACACATGGATACACTAAAAAATGCATAAAAACTTTGTAAATACATCAATTGCACTAACTTTAAAGTCAAAATAACCACAAATAAAGTATAAATATATAAAAATGTATATTTTAATGATAAATATATGAAGAAATATATTAAGATTAATATAACAAAATACATAAATATCATACAATTTTGTTGATAATCCATCAATCAAGAGTCCAAGACACAAAACATATGCAATTATTATATTTTAATTACTATATCAATTATTTTCTATTTTACTATTTTTACTTTTCAACATTAACAAAAGAGTCAATTAAATATTTAATTTTGAAATGTTTGATATGCAATATATATTATTATAAAATGTAAATTAAAATACTAGTAGATAATCTATAAAAATATATAATCTTAATTGAAAATATATCAAAATTATTAAAACCTCTAAGGTACATATCATAAGCAAATTCATAATTTTTTATTACTAAAATAATGATTCCATTATTAAAATTCTTATTTCTATATTTTTTTTTGAAATAAGAAATCATTTTTGATATAAATGTAAATTAGTGAATTTGATAAATTCAATTTAATATTATATTCTCGAATATTTTTGTAAACAATTTTTTTTTTATTTTTGTAAATAATAAATATGTTATTTATTAGTGTAGGTTAACATATCAATGAATAATTTATAAAAATATATTAACACTTTAAAATACATATCAGGTACAAATTTAAGAAATTTAAGTACTAAAATAATTATTCAATGATTAATATTTTTATTTGTATAAATTTATTTAGAGTAAAAAACAATTATTGATATAATTTTGATAGATTGTTTATTATATTAATGTTTATAAAATACTATTTTTTAATATTAATTTTTTAATTTTAAGTTGAAATTCTTAAAGATTAACATATAGTATGTGTTTAGATTGCATGCTAATAATGAAGTTAATAAAATTTATTTTATTTCACATGATATCACAAGTTACATGGTGGCATAGCAGTTCAAGAGATGCGCACAAATATCAGTGTGTATAGGCATGTATCGGCCGATATAGTGTGATACTGAGCGACACTAATATATATCATGTCAATATGCATAAGACATGTATTGTACCAGTTGTAGTGTATCACATATTGGTTCCTTTCAATACCGATATGATACGCCCCATATTAGACATACCATATCGATATTTTAATCCTTGGGGTTGAGATTCGATTGGCTTACTTATTTACCTCATTTTGCTAAAATATTTATTATTTCTTAAGACTGGTATGCCGGTGAGGACACGTTCAACCATATGGTCCCTTTTGTTTTTGAAAGCAAAAACAATGCTACATTAAAAAAGACACAAGTTTGCTAATGTTATAGTTGATTTTGTTTTCAAAAACACAATCAACCATGTTATCAAACATTCCCTAAAATTTGCCTTAAAACTTAGGGTAAATTGCTGAAATCTCTCTTGAAGTTTTTTGTTGTTGTTGAAACCTTTCTTGAAGTTTGATAGTTGCAATCACCTCCCCTGAACCTTGTAACATAATTGCAAGTAGGTCCCCTTTGTTAAAATCTTCTAAAAAGATGTATGAAAATGTCTAAAATACCCATGCGGTGACTTTTCACCAAAATGTTTATTTTTCAAATTTTCTCTTCATATGAATCACTAGCCCAAACCCTTCTAATCCCTTTTCTAAAATTGATTTATTTTCAAATTTTCCCTTCATATCAATCACTCAAAGGTAGAGATGCAACTTTAAATTCCATTTTTCTTCTAGTTGTTATTGTTTTCTTTTTGTAGAAACCACACTCAATAATAATTGCATGGGTATTTCAAACATTCCTATGCCTCTTGCTAATTGATTCTAACAAAGTGGGGGTCTACTTGCAACTGTGTCAAAAAGTTTAAGGAAGGTGATTGCAATTACCAAATTTATGGGGCGATTTTATCAACAGTCAAAAACTTTAGGGGAGGCTTCAACAATTTACCCTAAAACCTAAAATTATTAATACATATATAAACACATGTATTCATGATTGCATAATTGCTTATATTCATGCATTTTTGGAAAATACTTGTCTTAAATGCAATAGGATCCCTTGGAAGCAAAAACTCTACATACACTAGGAAAGACATGATATAGAAAAACTTATGTTCAATCAACTGGTACAATAAAAGAGGTGACCAATCCATTGGTATTGATCATAATTCACGGGGGGCTCTGATTGGTCAAAGCTCTTTCTGAATCTTTTCTTCTGATATCATAGATTTAATGTACATTTTAACTTCAATTCTTAGCATGTTTGAGAGAGAGGTTTTGCTTGTGACCCTATCAACCAACAATTTGGATGGTGACTGGAGATGGTTGAAAAATAGGAAAAAATATTCTCTTAATCCTAAAAAATGAGATCTATTTCACTCCATCTTGGCTCTTTTTCAAGATGAATGTTCAAACCACCTCATTTAACATTAAAAAATTTTCAACAAAACAAAAGGCGTGGCTGAGTCATCCACCCTGAATTTTTTACTCAAAAATAGACAACAAAAAAGGTTGCCACAGATTTAACTAAAATCTCAACTAATAACTACTCTTTCACCAGTTCAAAATGCAAAAAGTTTCTCCTTTCTCCGATAAGATAGCAAATCCACAAGAAGTAACCAAAATTTGGCAATAAGGCAATTAAGATGTTGATGTTAATCATGGTTTACATAATGTGGGGTGGCAGCACTACTCTCTCTCTATATATAGATTGAAGAGTATCAAGGCAATTGTCCCCTTCTTCTACTATGTGATAAAGGAAACCCCATCTTAATTTGCTCTCCTTTGACAATGAGGACCCACCCCTAGAGCAGGGAAAAGAATATTAAATAGAAAAAATGGCAAAAACCCAAATTTACTTGTTTCTTTTCGCAGTAATGGGGTGTATCCTAATGAGCCCATCATCAAGTACATTTATTCACGTTGTTGGAGGAAGCTTTGGATGGGGAATTCCAGACAACACAACTTTTTATCAAGATTGGGCCAAACCAAGAACCTTCGGCGTTGGCGACAAACTGGGTAAGTTTTTTCACAACTCTCTCTCTTCATCATTCTTCTTCGTCATCTACTATACTCTGTTTTTTGGTTGCACTTACAATGAAGAAAAAATTAGCAATTTTCATAGAAAATGAGATTCAATGGCAAAGCAAACCTGAACAGTCCAGTTGAGAAATATAGACATGATTTAGACATACAATTAACCCTTGTATTGAAGGTAGAGTTGCAGTTTTCTTGTACAGGACAGGTGTGCACGATGTGTTAGAGGTGAGTCAAAAAGATTTTAAAGCCTGCACTCAAAACAATGTGACTGCAATGCATTTCGCCGGACCAACGATCTTGGAACTCACTGAACCAGGGGATCACTATTACTACTGTGGTGTTGGGGCTCACTGTGAGGCTGGCCAAAAGCTCAAAATCACCGTTTGCAATAAACTGGGATCGTCTGGGCACCATTCCCACAATTAATTAGTTTGTTTTCCATACTCTTTTTTCATTGTATTGTATCCCGGTTTGTATACAACTAAATGGAGCCTTGGTCGATTTAGCGGAGCCTTCTTGTTAATCACATTCTTGACTCGATCTTTGATTAAATTCATCAATATATAGCTTCTTGAAAATCCTGGCATTTTGTTGCTTTCATTTGAACTCTCGACCTAACTAGCCATCATGACATTACTTAAAACTATTTTAACCTCAAAACAAGGATTAAGGTACTGGTATTAGACAGTTTAGATACAGACATGTATATGGATACTCTTTGGAAATGCATGGATATGGACGAAAGATATGAAAATACATGAATACACTAGGAAAATAATACAAATTTCATAAATACATCAATTACACAAACTTTCAAAGTCAAAATAGCCACAAATCAAATATAAATTCATAAAAATGTATATTTTAATGATAAAGAAATATATTTTAATATATCAAGATACATAAATATCATACAATTTTGTTGATAATCTATCAATCAAGAGTTCAACACTCATATTATATAGTTTTTACAAAATAAAACATGGACAAAACCATTGTTATGTTAAATTCTGTAAATCTAAAACACAAAACATATGCAATTATTATATTTTAATTACTATAGCAATTATTTTCTATTTTTACTTTTCAACATTGACAAAAAATTCAATTAAATATTAAATTTTAAAATACTTGATAATATCAAAATTATTATCATATGAAATTCATAATTTTTCTACATATATTATTATCATCACATTTTTACTTTAATCTTAACTGAAAATATATCAAAATTATTAAAATTTCTAAGATACATATCATATGAAATTGATAGTTTTTAATTACTAAAGTAACAATTCCATTATTACCATTTTTATTTCTATAATATTTCTGAAATAACATATCAGTTTTTATATAAATTTAAATTAATGAATTTGATAAATTCAATTTAATATTATATTCTTGAATATTTTGTAAACGTTTTTTTATAAATACTAAAAACTGTTACTTTTTAGTTTAAATTAAAATATCAACGAATAATTTATAAAAAATATATTAAAATTTTGATATACATATAATGTACAAATTTATGATTTTTAAGTACTAAAATAATTATTCTATTATTAATATTTTTATTTGTATAAATTTATTGAGAATAAAAAACAATTTTTGATATAAATGTAAATTTGATAGATTGTTTATTCTATTAATGTTTATAAAATACTATTTTTTAATGTTATTTTTTATTTTAACTTTTTCTTTTCGAACATAAATATATATTATTTATTTAGGTTGCTTGTTAATAATAAAGTTAATAACAATCATTTTATTTTATTTGATATTACAAGTTGCATGATAGCGTTGTGGCTTAAGACGTTAGTCACATAGTGGTGCAAGGATTAGGACTTAAGTTCGAATCTTAGCAAACATGTTTTTTAAATAAGAGAGGCATGCATATCTCTTATTAGGACTTTGTACCCCATTCAAGGGTATAGATGTTAGTCTTGGATAAATCTAAATTTAGGATTCCTAGATTACTGAACCAAAACCATATTCAACTCAGGCCATGTTTGGGAGTGTTTATTCAAAATAAGTGCTTATTTGGGCCATTAAGCACTTATTAGTATTTGGGAAATAACCCCAAAATAAGTGCTTATTTTAAAAATAAGGACTTATTTTTTAAGCCCAAATTTTCAGCTTTTTTTAAGTGCTTATACAATAAGCACTTATTCAAATTTTTTTCTTCCAAAATTATCCCTAGTTGAATTTTAAAATACCACTTATAAAATTATCCCTAATTGAATTTTATAAAAGTACTTTTATGAAAACACTTTTATAAAAGTACTTTTATGAAAGCACTTTTACAAAAGTACTTTTATAAAAGCATTTTACAAAAACACTTTTATAAAATTACTTTTACGAAAGCACTTTTGTGAAATCACTCTTATGAAAGCACTTTATAAAAGTACTTTTACGAAAGCACTTTTAAGAAAGTACTTTTATGAAAGCACTTTTATAAAAACACTTATGAAAGTACTTTTATGAAAGCACTTTTGCTTTCATAAAAGTACTTTCACAAAAGTACTTTTGTAAGGGTACTTTCTTAAAAGTACTTTTATAAAAGTATTTTCATAAAGGTGCTTTCACAAAAATGTTTTTATAAAAGTAATTTAACAAAAGTGCTTTCAAAGGGTATATTGTGAAAATTTGAAAAAAATGAAGGACAAAATAGTCACAAATGCTTGTTTAAGTGCTTATTAGAGAAAAGGACTATCAAACGCCCAATATAATATAAGTGATTATTTTAAAAAATAAGCACTTGAAAAAATTAGGTGCCAAATGCATATAAGTGCTTATTCGAATAAACACTTGTTTTTAAACACTTATTCAATAAGCACTTATTTTTAACTTAATCACTCCCTAACATGGCCTCAATTTAAAACAGGGTTACAATCCTTGCATTCAAAACTAATACACTTGTTTACGTTTTTTACATGTCATAAAAGTTAAATTCAAATATTGTATATATAGAGCTTCCCAAATACTAATATCAACTCCTAAGCTTTAAGATATAAAAGAAATCTCTATAATACAAATTTGTATTGATCAATCCAACAGGCTACGACTGTACCAAACACCCACCCAAAGGCGATGATTCATCAGCTTGAGTCTCGCGCTAAAAGCCTAAAAGCATGTAAAAGAAAGACTGAAAAGATAGCTCGCGCAACCAAGTTGCTGTAGAAGTAGGTGGTGCCCCAAAGTTTGCTCCAAATCCTTTTCGTCATTTCTTCTTTCCAATTCTAGAAGAAGAGGGGAGCTTAAGAAATTGCCAGATACTGCTCTTCATTTTTTTTTCTCGCTTCCTCATGAAATGGAAAATGAAGACCGATCTAGGAGATCGAAGCTGTTCTATGGAAGATTTAGGACCTGCACGGAAAGCTCAACGATGCCATTCACATGATATCCATATCCTATTTTGTCATTTCCATCAAAACCCTAAAGAAATCCGATGAAGCTTCGTAATGATGGGGAGAGACGATTGGAATGGGTTCGTATCCCTGAAATATTTCCAAATCGACGAGGTAGCAATTGCAAAAATGAAGGGCTTTAACATGGTTAAAACTGCACTCGAGAACGTAGAGAACCAGCTTGGGTTCTTCAATATAAGTTTCTAGAATTTCTGCTTCTTATAGCCAATCTGAAAGTGAGGAAACAATGGACTAATATTAGACCTGGCAAAAAGTTGACCCAACCCGTGAACCCAATCCGACCCAACCCGAAAAAACTGGGTTGGATTTGGTCATGGATCAATTCGTTGACCCGATTGTCAAGTCTAATTGGAATTATTTATGTATTGTTAGAAGTTTCCACTCTTTAATTTTTTCTATTTAGTCTTTACTTTTTATTGTTTACTCTTTAAATTGTTAAATGTTCAAGTTTTTATTTTATATTTAGAATTTCAAGGTTAATTCTTTTAATTTTGATATTTTATGTAATTTTTCTTTATTTTTTATATTTCAATTATTTTTTGGGATGACCCGAATTGACCCATGGGTCAACCCTAACCCGAATATTTAGGGTTAGGGTCTAGCACTTGACAACCCAACCCAAAATCAACCTGAAATTCCTTGACCCAACCCGAACCCGATTGCTAGGTCAAACTAATGCATTCCTTTGTTGGTGAAGTATTAGAATTTTAAGGAAAAGAGTTGGCAAACTTTGAGAATAGTTGGCTTCCTACTATATCTAATTTGAGAGAAAGTAGAGTTCATTACTAACATCTAACCTAATACAATTGACCAAGTAAAGGCACTGAGATAGCTTTTTCTACAAACCTACTTACAAGTCTGAAATTCAAATAGTAGATATCTTCCCATGGAATAAGTTTGCATATACCCTCTACCGGACATAACCTTACATACTTTTAAGGTGGCAGCCGAAGCTACAGGAATACCAACGATGGTGCTTTATTATCAGGTTCTTTGAGCTAATTGAACTTGATTGTCCATTTCCCGGTGAGTCTATAACATGATAAATGGTCAGTGGTGAAGATAGAGAAGACTGTATTTCTGTAGAACTCGCATGAATCTCATTGTGGGTCACACCCTTGGACTTCTTTTCGGCCAAAACTCAATAGATGGACAAGATCAAGACTCTTTTTCTCTGATAAGAGGGAGAGTGCTTTCTTTTCAGAAGCTCTTTTGTTCCTTCCCTTACAAAGAGGTGAAGATCCCACAGGATAGCAAAATCATGCTTCAAAAAACATTCCCCTAAATTCCTACTCATGATATCTTATTAGGAATTAGATGAATGTATCCCTCCAAACTTAGATATGTTGAAAATAATTACACATTTTGGGTGGAAGAAAGTTAGAGTGGAAAAAGTAATTTATTCTCAACTCCACGGACATATGCATGCATAAAGAGAAATTTTTGTAGCTGCATATATTTTCTTTTTAAAGCATCAAGTGCATTTGCCTTCTTTGGCAGTCAACTGTGTAGGACAAGATACAAAATGTTGAAATGAAAATATGATGCACTGGGACAAAGCAAAATCAGATCCCAAATAGAACCATATAGGATAAAATAACTTAGAATTCAGTACTTAGGTGGCATTTGATAAATCTAAAATTTCAGATTTGAAAAGTTAAAAAGATATTTTGTCTGAAATCTAAAAAGAAGCATATGTGTTTTTCATACTTTTTAGAGGCTCTGAATCTATAAGTTCGTTTGTGTCGGATCAATCCTTTATCATATGAAATTCACTGATTTTACTATTTTACCCTTAAAACATACTATTTGGAAATGTTGAGTTTAATTTGCATTATCTCATAAAAAATAATTTTCAACTTCAAAATAATATTGAAACAATACAAATAAAAAATAATAAATTAAACTATTAAAATTAAAAAAAAATAATTAATGACTATAAAAACATTAAAATAATTAATAATTTACACAAGTAAAAATTAAAATAATTTTTAAAAATTAAAATAATTTTTAAAAATTAATGAAATAATTAAAAATTACTAGTTAATAAAAATAATTCATAATTAATAAATAACACAAGTAAAATTAATAAACATAATTAATGTTTAGTAAAAATATTAAAATGATTAATAATTAGTAAAAATAGTCTATTATTATTATTACTCACCGAACTATTGCCGTTGCAAGTTGCAGCAACGATGGCGGTGGCAGGAAGATAGGAGAGAAAGAGAGCCGCTGCTGAGAGTTGTAGCGACGGTGGTATGAAGAGAAGAGAGAGAGAGAGATGTTGAATGGGGTAGGGGTATTTTTGACTTTAGGCCACGTCTGAAACATGTCTGAGTGCATTAAGTGATGGGCCTGAGTCTTAAAATTTCAGATATGAAAAAACATTTCAGATCACATTTCTAATGCAACATCAAATAAAGGTGGTGTTTGAAAAGCAACATTTTCATATTCAGTGGTCTGAAAAGTGCTATCAAACGCCACTTTAGGCTTCTTTAAGAGTCAATACCTACATAGTTTATTAGGAATTTGCACCTAATACCATAAAGGACTCAATGTTAGAGAATAAAAACCTATTCAAGGACCTCACCTAACAGCTTAAATTTGTAGGTTGAACAGTTCCTTGAGATGGTATTAGAGCATGTTTGACCAAGTGGTCTAGTGTTTGATCCTTGTCTTGTCCATTTATGGTTAATTAAATTCAAGCACAAGGTATGGGTGGGCCTTTGCTTGTCCACACTTCAAGCCCGATGGGCTTTTGCATGAGGGGGCATGTTAGAGAATAAAAACCTATTCAAAGACCTCACCTAACAGCTTAAGTTTTTAGGTTGAATGGTTCTTTGAGATTATAATTTCAAAATTGTTTGGAGTCTGCATAAAAAAGAAGAAGCAAAACCAATGTAAAATGTATTTTATTCACTAATTCTCTAACGAAAGTTTTTGCCTTATTTATAGACTCATAATGTAGAATATTTACTTAGGGGAAATTCCCGATTAATACCTTGTACTTTGGGCCTAGTGCCACTTTGGTCCCCAAACTTTAAAACACGGCAATCCAATATCTACCGTTAATCAGCCATTAAATGTTATTTGAGAAGACACAAATGCCCTTCGAGTGTCATCTAATTTTCTTTATTAACCATCCAATAGTTGACAAAAAATGAACAGTCCCAGATCCTTTTCTCTTCTATTCAAGAAAGTTGGGGTCACGTCTTAGTGGGCATTTTGGTGACCCCAACTTTCTTGAATAGAAGAGGCAAGGATTTGGGACTGTTCATTTTTTGTCAAAGCTTAGATGGTTGATAAAGAAAATTAATGATACTCGAAGGACATTTGTGTCTTTTAAAATAACACCTAACGACAGGTAGATTGACATGTTTTGAAAGTTTGGGTACTAAATTGTCGCATTTTAAAGTTCAAGAACCAAAGTGGCAGTAGGCCCAAAGTACAGGGTATCCCATTTACTTATTACAACTTAGAAGAGAGTATTGACTTATAAAATTAAAAGAGAAAAAATGTTTTTAAGATCTTACAAAGACTTCTTAAGATATGTAATTGTTTCTTAAGGTTTCCTAACTTTGACAATAAAGAGAGTTTTCACCAATATGAATGATTTTGTTTTGTTAAAAAAAAACTTTGGATGTGGATTGTGGAATTTATTTTCATTTTACAAGACAAAATCATTCATATGAGAAAACATCCCTAAAAACTATGTAGATGATGACGAAAAACAACATAAACAGATCCATAGAATGTCTTTTTGAGGACTGCTTTTTATATACAAGAAGCCTGTGGGGCCCTATCACTGGTCTTGATGGCTTGTCAGGTGGCCAAAGCCCAAAGCATTAAGCTTGTTTTAGATGGGTCTGTTGAAACCTGATAGCTGGAACATTTAAACCTCCTAAGATCTCCAAATATTATATATATTTATGGTACAACCCCTTGCTGACCCAAATAGTTGGGATTGAGGGTGAGTTGAGTATTTATGTTGACTGTACAACCACAGTAGTAGGCAGAAAAAGATGTTGCAATTTCATGGTTGGAACTTGGAATAAGGCTGCATTGTTGTTGCAATGAGACTGGCTGGTTACCATGGCAAGAAGTATAAAGTCGTTGAAGAAGTTCTTGCATTTGTTAACATTGTAGAAGTTCATGACGTGGATCACTTTGTTTCCCCAGAAAATCTGTTTGAGTAACCAAGGGAGCCAATCTGGTGAGGATTTAGAGGGCTCTGAAGGGAAGAAATCAAATATTCTGATCCAAGCTCTGATAACTAGTTTTACCTTTGCAAAGAAGTTTCTCAAATTGAAGCGCATAAGTGGAGTTAGGGAATGCTTCTTTGGTTGCAGTTGTCATGCTTACTTTCAGGTTGCCTTTGGGATCACTTTTATTGCAGTAGTCCCACACCTGCAGGGGGATTCCTTTTGTTGGAAGAGGAAATATAGTAATATTTCACTGTTAATTAGAAGGAAATTCTCCCAATGGTGGTCATGTGAAGCATTTGGATGTGTTGTTGGCCAGGGGCATAGGTGATCGATCATATTTGACAAAGCTGTATGCAAATCCGTGCTGTGTAGTTTTGATATGTCATGGGACAAATCCTCAAATTTCTATGTAATTTCTCTACCACAAATTAACAAGATATTGGCATAGGGTTTACACTTACATGATATATATGCAGTTCTTTTGTTTTGTTTTGCCCCTCTCTGATTACGTTTTTTGGATGTTTTCTGTCATAATTCCCCAGGTTTTCACATTCATTTGGTTGTACAGGATGGATGAATTGCCTCTGTAAATATCCACCATGGTTTGAAACTTTCATGCTTATATTGCTTACCAAAAAAAATATCATGCTCAGAACATGCTATGTTGCAAGAGGAAAAGTAGCTTTGACCATAGCCTAAGTGATAAGCATGAAAAGATGCACAATCTGTTCTCATTAGATAGTTAAGAGTAAAAACCACAGAACCTTGTAACTTGTATTCTAATAAACTAGAAATCTTAGGACGCATTTTTCTCGCCAAAACTGTGAAAAGAAATATAAGAAAAAACAGGCCCAAATTTTACATACAAATTGCCTTTAACACCGATACAGTCTAAATGCAACCACCCAACATCCATGAATATCTTAAGGTCAATACAGGCAGTGGCCAACAGGGAAGTATCTCAAATCCTTCTCAGTTTCTTTGAAAGATTGCATCGAACATATACTTCGAGAATTTCTTCAAACCAAGACTAATATGATATGTCACTTTCAAAAACCATCTCGACCAAAGTGCTGATACTAAATGTGGTTGAGAAAGGAATAAGCCAGCTCCACCTGTAAAGAATTTAACTGTTTATGATCAAACTGAGCTGATAAACTTCAACCCCTCCCGTGGAAAACATCCAGGGGCCTGTTGGAGATTTCTTGGTAGGAAACCCATTTCTTCATTTCTGCAGAATCCGCAATGAAATAGTCCCTCTTCTTCCAAGAACAACTGACCTGTTGCCTGGTTTGATGTAAACGGGTTATCCAGAGGATGGTAGTTGTGAGAAAAAGGAATCTTACTCCAAATCTGGCAGCCTTCTTCCACTTCCATGGGTTTAATAAAATATGAACCCAAGAGATAAAGTAACTGGCAATCCCTGATCTTGTTTCGCATCTTTCAACGGTAGGTTTGCCTTTTCTAGTAGAGGAGGTAATCGTATTCCAATGGAAGGTGCTGTTTTCATCTCCAAAAAGTGCAAGCATTTCTTGGATTACATCCAGTGGTTTTCCCGGGTGCTCTGTTGCTCTTTTGATGAGGGACAGTCTGCTTTCTTCCAATCTTGTAAAAGCAACACGTCGATCTTCTTTCTGTCGTGATTGCAATCTCTGTTGTATAGTACCCAGTAATTAGTTGACAATGTTATGAAACCAAAAGCATAATTCAAGCTTCTTATATGGTCAATCATGATCCAACAACCATGTGTTTGTCTATCACCATTTTATCCTATAGCTTATGAATTCAAGCCCTTAGTTTTCACATTTATTATGCTTTTTCTGTAGCTGTAGAGTGTTAGAATTTCTAGTCAGAAACCCATTTCTCCAAGTTTTTTTTTTCTTTTTCTTTTTCTTTTTCACGAGTCTCTGAATCTCTATTTTTTCAACTTGTCGATTCAGACGCCTAGCCAAAAAAAGGGGTTGAATCAGACTATCTAAGACAGCCTCAGATTCCGATTCTCGTGCCTGGATTCTATTATTTCTATAGAATCCCACAAATTTTTGGACCGACTCCGGAGGCAACAAGAGCAGGACACAAACAGAAACATGGAAAGACCCCCTAAGAGACCAATTTCAGAGACTCGGTATCTCTGTTATGCACCAAGTGAGACAAAGTACAAAGAACTCCTCTGTCTGGATTTCATACCCTTCCACTCAAACGAAAAACAATGATCAAATTCAAAACAAGAAACAAACATTTGCATTGGAAAAATAACAATTTGCCGGAAATTGGCGAAAGAAACGAGAAAGTTGATTCATAGGAAGAATCCCAACATAAGATGAATCGGATAGAGCGTCTGAAAGAAGACAATAGAGCCAAACATCAAGGTTGACAAAGGCGAAAAAGCAATACTGAAGAGGAACAGGAGGGTATGTTACCTGTAAGAACATGAGCATGTTCTCGACCACCTTCAGTGCATCTCTGGTGGCAATCAATTTCTGCTTCACAACCACTGGGGCTTCTGCAACTGCAAGACCACCATAGTAACCATGTTGTGAACAGAAACCTCGCAGACTGGTACAACTGTTCTCGATTTCATCGGTGATTCTATCATGTAAAGTCCACGCTCTCTCAATGAGAGTCTGCAGATTTTCATGTAATTCCATCATGGATGGAAGGAAGGAAGGAAGCAATAAACACAAGCACTAATCAAAGCCCATCTTAAAATAAGTGTACCATAATTTTGAAATACTGTTAATTTTCCCCTTTTCTGGTATGGTGAATGGTGATGCCTTTTCAGCTTTACTTTTATTATTATTATTTATTAGTTTATTACCACTGGTTGTGAGTTTTTTGTTTTTTCAGTTGTAAGATATTTGAAGCCATTGGATTGGAATGCATTACCGGTCTCTCTCAGCCTTCACGCTTTTGTGAGCTGTATATTGCTTTGCTCTTTGCTCCCCCTCATTTTTTTGTGGGTTTGTTTTAATGAGAAGTTTTGTTGGATACTGCAAAGTAGTTCTTCAGTTCTCTCTCTCTCTCCTGCTGCATAGTACACGTGGCATGTAACAATTGGTTCACATTGGTGCCATGTGGACGCAATGAGAACGCATCAGAGATTCAGAAACATAAAAAAAACTTTTTCTATTTTATTCAATAAAAGAAAAATATGGAATATGAGATGTTCTCCATGTGTAGCTGCAATGTAATGTGGTTAGACGTGGGCAGAGTTTCCGTGGGCAGGAGATCCAGAGTCCAATAGATATGGACACTAGTTAGTAATTACTCTTTGTGTTCAACCTCTGCTCCACGAGTTCAGATCTGCACCCCACGAAATAGATATGGGCACTAGTTAGTAATTACTCTTTGTGTTCAACATCATCGAGTCTCATACACGGTGGGATGCCCTGTGGGGCATTATGAGGCGCAGATGTGAACTCCTGCCCCACTACCTGTGATTTGCGAAATAGCTTTTTAGACATCTGGTCGTCTTTCTATTGATTGTCGAGGAACCCAAAATGTTAAAATATGTTTTTTTCTTTTATTTTAGATTTTATGATCACTTTATTTAATTAATAATTGTTCTTTTGGGATTTTGAAAATCATGATCCTACATTCCTACGAAGCCATAGGTAAGTCATAAAGAGAGAATATAAATAAAAAAAAATCTTTTATTTTTGTTATCAAGTGATAAAATGATTAAGAAACACAGAATGGGATAGGTATGATACAGTGTATTATGGTGATTTTCATCCTTTTTAATGTGTCATTGATCGTGGATCAGGCCAAGTTGGGCTTAGCACTTGTGAGTAGGGTGTCAATGGACAAGTTTTGGATTGGACCAGTCCAGACTTAATGGTCTAAAGTATTATTGGATTGGATTGGAGCAGGTTCGTCTATAATAAATTTATGTTGGATTGGATTGGATTGAACCAATATCTGGTTCATTGATAGAAGATAAGAATATAGGTTGCGTTTGGTTACAATGCAAATACAAATATGTACATTACATATTTACTCATTTTTCGATTCATTAATGCAAACACAGTTCACATTTGAAATCGTTTTTGCATTCATTTTGTTTGCTCGAAGTCGGTGCAAAAGTGTGGGCCCATCATTAAATGCTCCAATTATCTTTATACTCCAATGCATTAATTTTGTTCAAAAAGTTAATTATCAAAAGAACACAAAATTGTATAAAAAAATAGGTACAGTAATTCTCTCTTCTCAGAGTACAAAAGTGTCAGAAAATATATTTTTGCTCTACTAATCATTACTTTTTTATGTTTCAAACAAACACTCGCAAATGTGAACCTGAGTACATAAATACCCCGATTCGACGTCACGTCGCAAACAAACGGAACCATAGGTGTAAATGGACCAAGTTTAGATTAAAACTAATCTAAATTAAAATAAATTTGAATAGATTAGATGGTCCAGACATTGAATTGGATCGATCAAAAATTGTCCAAGATATTCATTGGATTGGATTGGACCCTGTCCATTTGTAATGGACTCACAGGACTGGATTGGATAGGATCAAATCCAGTCCAGTTGACACCCCTGGTTGGACTTCCAGGTTTATAAATTTAAATAATGGGGGAAGGTCTAATGCTGGAAAGGTATGATTACTGGAAGAGCTTTGACCACTCAACCTATGAATTTTGATGAATAGCAGCTGATTGATCATCACTTTTCTGATACTGATTATTATACTTTTCAGGCTTCATAGATTTTATTTTTATCCAGGCTGGGCTTGAAGTATTTTGGGCCCAGATAAATTACTTATACCACCCGTAGGTTTACCTACTATACTCCCTCCCCTTAGGGGTTTGTTAATTGAACACACACACAAGTAGGGTTTTGTTAACGAAAAAAAACTAAATAAAAATAAGTATTTTATCAAAGTGTTTCCAGCGATAAAAGTATTAAAATTTACTTTCAAAATATAGATTTTAAAATTGACAAAAATACCCTCGTTTTTAAACATTAAATACAGTTTTATCAACTCACTTTTATTTTATTTTTTTCCTACATTTGTTTTCAACTTCCTATTCTTTCCTCAACTGGGAAAAAAATTAGGTCTTTTAGAGGAATTTTCACAATGACACTTATCATTACAAAGTGAAACACATAACTCACTCAAACCCAAACTAAAGTGGGGTGGTAAGTGAATAAATAAACCCGTGGGGAGGTATATAAATAATTTTCTTCATTTATTTCCAGCAAAAGGAACAAAATGTAAACTGTTGAATCACATGATGAGTGAGGTTTGTTAGTGTTAGGACTGCGGGGAACGCAAAAGCCTGCCAGCAGAGTTAAACCAGGTTGGGATTCAGTAGACAATCACAAATGGAGACGATAAGTAAGCTTGGGTGGGCTAGCTCTTATGACAAGGATCATTGGAAAAGCTCAAACCAAACAATCTGTACAATTGGCGGGGCCAGAGAATTCAGGCTCGGGCCTGATCGAAATTGTAAGTCCATTTGCCTACATTGCAGATTTGCAATGGAGAGGCTTGTTGTCTATCCTCAAAAGGGTTGACACTTGACACAAATGCAAGCGCAAGGCAAGGATAGGTTTTTAATGCTTGGAGTTGGAGACCTTCAATTTTTATGTCCATGGGCTAGATGTAAGTTTTAGTTGTGGGTTTGGGCCTCTCTTGTTAAAGTTGGAACAAACCAAACCAATAAAGGACATTTGCAACCTCACGAAGCTGATTCACCACTAAAATATGGTAGCATGTTTTGCCTTCAACCAAAAGCGGTGTGAAAATGAAAGTGGAATCGTGTTCTGTCAATTGTCAATTAGCACGTCAATAAAAAAAAAAATAGCAAACATCATGTTTTCTTACAAGTTTATGGTTTACTAATATTTACTATCAAGATTTCAATCAATTATCTTAAAGATGTTACATAATCTATTTAATTTATTGATTACGTTTATTTATCATTAAGACTCTAACAATATGATAGATACCAGTTGTGATAAATCATTTTATCACTATACATATTCTAAAACAAAATTTGCCACATCAGCAGGCCTTTGCTTTCTCCTTTATCCTAATGGAACATTCCTAGCAAGCTCGCATTGTCTGTCCTCGGGGACAGAAAAAACCAATAGCAGTCTGCCACATCATTTAAAAAATCACTTTAATTTTGAAGTGAGGGAAACAGATTGGTGTGGCAGATTGCTATTGGTTTGGGACAAAAAAATTTCGAATTCATTCCTAGCATCTCCAATTTGTCTCAAATTGCCACCTTAGAAGGCCCCTCTCCCTTTCTTCTCTCATTTCCATTAATTTATTTATTAAAGTAGGAAATTATTAATAAAAATTTCTTAATTACATGAACTAAAACTATAAAAGTTTATATATAATTAAAATAAAATAATAAAATAATAAAATAATAATAAAAATAACATAACTATATTAAGGCAACATCTGGACCGGATTTGATAAATATCCAGTTCATGGTTTTTAAAAAACGACCCAGAGACCGAACTGGTCAGGGGTCCCGTTACTGGGTCGAAGTTCAAACTGACCGTTTGGCCCGTTCTGACAAAAAAAATAAAAAAAATGGTCAAAACCGTTCGAACGGTTAATCACTTGGGTTAGCGGTTTGCTGACCAAAATCAACGGTTTTGGGCAAATTCCTAATTTTGAAGAAAACCAAAATCGATCACCTAACCAGTTCCCAGTTTTTTCAGTCCGATTTTAAAAACTATGATCCAATCCATTGACAACCCTATTTGGAAGCATCCAGTTTTACCATTATTCTTTTGTTTACTGGGTTAGTGCTAGATTTGAGTGCATTTGAATTTGATCTACTCATTTAAACTCGGTGATTTTATAGCTGAACAGAGAAGGATTGTTACTTTGACTGAAGCAGGAATATGGTTCTCAGTCCTTTTAGTTTCATTAGTTTTACTTTTTACTTCCCCTATTAAATTTTCGTTCATTTCAGTACATGGTTGGTTGTAATTCAAAGCAGAGCACGCAAAAATTTCTTTTTCAGCAGTTTAATTTATTTAGAGTTCTTTATCTATGGATATCATACCATTGTCAAGAATCATGGTTTGACTTGACTTCAGGTAATTAATTAATGATATGTTAATCTTGAGGGAAGTCGTTGGTGTTCATTTGATATTTTTGTAAAACTCTATTATAGGGTGCATATGAGAAAGCATGGTTTTGAAAATCAGCCAGGCAATCGATTCTATTTTATCATAAAATCACTTTAGGCTAAAAATCGTTGATTTGGTCAGTGATTCATTAATTTAGGTAGTCAAATTGTTAACCTGTTGAATCAGAACAGACTGTTCATTCAAATCAGATGGTCAAACTATTCAACCCAAGAACCGATCTCAAAAACGGTTTCATGTCCAATCCAGTTTTTAAAATCTTAGACTCCATGTATTATTTTATATCTATTTGTATTGTATTTGCTCTCCTTCTTCCAAGCTGAGCCTCATGAGAAAGCCAAAAAGCAGGAGCAATCATTTCAAATAGAAAGTCTTGTGGCATGCGTTCCAACGGGAATAATGCTTAGAGGTTTCCAAGGAAAAAAAGGAACATTTATGACATTTTATATATTTCTGGATGATCCTATTTCAGGAACAATTCATTTATGCTTTTTCATGTTGGAAAATCCATCCGTTTCCAGGATGTTGATACATCGTGAGATGTTGGTGACCCGAATGCTGAATGCCCTCAACAAAGCCTAAAACAGAGAAGGAGACAATAGTTTCTCCTTACGCTGTGTTTGGTTGTAATATAAATAAATTTGTACTGATGTAAAATTATGACAGTGCAAATTTATTTTTGTTTTAAATTTTATCTTATTTTATTTGATTGCAATACAAATGAAGTAAATTAAGATATGGAGCAGAATAAAGTAAAATCCAAAATAAAATTAAATAAGAATTTGCATGTTTTACATTTGCACTCCCATACATTTGTACTAGTGCAAATAAATTTGCACTGCAACCAAACACAACCTCATCCACGAAATTCACAACCAACCCTAAGTGCCCACCACCACTTAGTAATGGAAATGCCCTACCCCTTGATTCTACCACACTGGGAGATCAACTCCCACTGGATCGAATAAACATACTCAACCAACCCCTAACCATGATATCGACAACCGACTTGGTACTGATATAGAACCCACTAATCCATACATGATGCTAGTTGTGGCTATCCGACTCAAAGGGAGACGGAATGGAGTATAGAGTGGATGGAGTCATTACTAAATTTTTAGGGAAATAGGAATTTAGAAAAATTCAAAATTTTTCAAGAAAAACAATTGTTTTTTTAGTGACTTATTACTGAATGAGAATGAAATTCTTAGGGTCTGGGGACCAAGGTACAATGTATGCGCCTGGTTAACTAGATAAATGCTATATGAGTTTATTAATATTCTGAGAAAAAAATGAGAATTGACAAATTCTAGGGTTAAATGTGGATCTAATGCAATTGGCAGAAATATGCAAAACTGCTATCTATGACATTAAACACTTACCTAGTTAGGTGACAATGACTGGGGTATGAAGTGTTCCATGCATGAAGGAAAAAAAAAATGATATAAAAGGAAACTAAATGAAAAGACACACTAGATCATGGAAATAAGATGGCAGCTGAATGAATAAATGGTGTACATGTAATTAGATAACTGAATGAAAAAAAGAGAAAAAACAAAAATGGTAATTAGATGACCGAATGAAGAAATGGTGCACAAGCTAACATTCTAATGAGACTACAATTTGAAAATATGAAATAATGATGAATTAGACTTTGTAAAATTGAATGAATATAAGCAAAGTTAATAAATGATGAACTTAAACTGCAATCACTATGTAACTAAAATTTTGCATAAGGGTTATGCAACGCAAATAATCACTACAAAAAAAATTGATTTTTAGCGGCATTTGAAAATGCCGTTAAAGATAGATAAAAACTCCACTAAAGGCTATTGCGGCGTTTATAAATTACACCGTGGATATCTGAGTTGGTAAAAGTTTTAGTGACGTTTATCTTATTTTTAGTGGCACTTAAATAAATGCCAATAAAACTTACTTTCAGTGGCGTTTATCCAAATTTTTGTGGCACTTATATAAACGTCCATAAAAACCATTTTTAGTGACATTTTATTCATCCTTTAGTGACAGTTTAATAATGGCATTTATTGGCACATTTAGTGGCAATTCGTAATGCTGCCACTAAATAGCAACCGCTATAGTGGCAATTATAAGTGCCACTATAAGGGTACCATAAAAGCAACATTATTAAATGTCATAAAATATTTATCTGTATAGTGGCATTTATAATTGCCACTAAAAAGTCTTAATCATTCTATTCATTTAGGATTTAGTGGCATTTACAAGTGCCATTAAATGTCTAAACATATTCATACATGCATGCTAAAAAATAATAAAAATGAAGCAACAAAAAAGATGTTGCTTATTATATAATGGTACTGTATCAATAAATATTAATTTCATCATGCCCTTTAAATCAAATGCATATTATATATTCAATTAGAAAACTCAAATAATTATAATATTTAACCAAATAAACCATTTTCATATAAAACAAATTTATCATAAAATGTTTATATATACAGCTGTCACTTTCAAATCATAGATTCATAATGGATAGTCCAAAAACCAACAAAAAATCATTTCACTCTATGATGTCCAAAATCTTCATCAAAATCCAAAGTATACATCTTCAATACCCTCCATGTTAACAATAAAAAACAAATATTATTAATAAAAACTAGATATAATATTATATCTTTGGATCTAATAATAGATGACTTAGAGATAGATAGATAAATAGAGAGATCTTACATAACAGATATTAAAAACTAAAAACCAAATACAGGCTAAGACATCGTCAATCACAGTAAAAACTAAAAGGGTTTGGCTATGATATCTAAAAAATTTCTGACCAGTCAATTGAAATCATAAATATGGTATCCAATCATGTGTTATTAATCAAAATTCATGGATGGACTTTGATTGGCCAAAACTCTTCTTATACCATATCTTTTTAACAATCTAAAAAGCAAAACATTACAGACAATATTACTTATTCATAAATTGGCTAGAGAATTTCTTTTATAAAAAAGTGAATGATAGATGATGTATGCTGACATGAAAAGGGGTTGGTACTGAATGGGTATTTACATAAAAATGATAAAAAACAAAATGCAAGAACCTGGGTGTATGAGTTTGATAAAACGAATGCATGATAAAAACTAATGCAAAAAAAAAAAAAAGTATGATCAACTAAAAGGCCAATGGACAAAGAAAACTAATTGACCTAAGAATGTAAATACTAGATATGTCAACTAGATGAATGTTATGAGTTTATTAATATTCTGAGAAAAAATGAGAGTTGACAAATTCTAGGGTCAAATGTGGTTCTAATGCAATTGGCAGAAATATGCAAAACATTAAACATTTACCTAGTTAGGTGACAATGACTGGAGTATGAAGTGTTCCATGCATGAAGGAAATAAAAAATGATAAAGAAGGAAACTAAATGAAAAGACAAACTAGATCATGGAAATAAGATGGCAGCTGAATGAATAAATGGTGTACATGTAATTAGATAACTGAATGAAAAAATAAAGAGAAAACAAAAATGGTAATTAGATGACCGAATGAAGAAATCATGGTTTTTAAAAATGAATCGGTGATCGAATCGGTCAGGGGTTCGGTTACCAGTTCGAACAGTTCAACCGTTTGACCCGAATGGCTGACCTGTTCTGACAAAAAAATAAAGAAAATTGAAAAATGGTCAAAACCATTCGAATGATTAACCGGCCGGTTCAGTGGTTTACTGACCAAAATCAATGGTTTTGGGGAAAATGTAGTTTTGGAAGAAAACGGAACAATCAAGTGACTGATACCCAATTTTTCCGGTCCGACCATCCAGTCCAGTCCGATTTTAAAAACAGTGGAAGAAATGGTGCACATGCTAACGTTTTAATGAAACTACAATTTGAAAATATGAAACGATGATGAATTAGACTTTGTAAAAATGAATGAATATGAGCAAAGTTAATAAATGATGAACTTAAACTGCAATCACTATGTAACTAACATTTTGCAGAAGGTTATGCAATGCAAATAATGAAGACTGGTAATGCAAGGTTCGAGTTCGGTTGGCTGTAAAGCCAATCCTACTTGACTACTTCATATAATGATGTTTATAATGGAAAGAAAATAAATTAAGTAAATGAAAGCATATACTATTCATAATAAAAAGTAAATTAGAACTACAAGCTAGGCATGAAACATATAACATAAACTTATTTCAAGAATATTGTTGTAAAATGCAAACTTAAGTAATCTTTGTTTAGCATTTATTGAAATGATGAGAATTCCTACAAAAACTAAAAAAAAAGGATAATAATTAAGTGGAATCAAGTGGAGGACTTGGAATTTTTTGATCAAGTATCGAACCATGTAGGAAGAGTTGATGCGGTTATCTTCTGTAATGCTGAATTATTCAATCGATCTTTTGCATCAATCACACATCCATCTGGCCTGATTGACTTCTTCTAATGCTTTTCTCAATCATACGAGAACATTTTGAATGGTTGTAAATAAACACTGCTGAAAGCTTAATGTGTTTCTGCAGTAACTGACGAATCGAGTAGATTTCAGTCATGTCCTCTAGGTTCTAGGATTGATTTTGGGAGGCTGCTGGTTTTTCTCAGCTTTTGGGTGAAGTGGAAAGGGAGTTGTAGTCGTGGGAAGAAATTCTAGGTACCTAAGAATAAGATGAGTGGGAAAGGTTATGAAGATCTATGAATGAAGACAAAGCTGTTATGGAATATAAGATATAGAAGGTTCGGGGGAGTCCTTGAACGTGATAGAGGTGTTCTCATGAGATTGGACGTGGGTTAGAGAAGGTGAGATCTGCTTGGGACGTGAAGGGAGGGCATTGTTTAAGGTAATAGGTGCATAGTTCCCTTCTTAAGTTAGAGTGTGTGTCCTTTGTATGAGAAGGGGTGAGTATTTATAGAGTTTTGGGGAGGATTTTAGAAGGGAATGGAAGGCTGGAATTTGAGATTGGGGAAATCAATGGATGAAATTTAAAATATTTTTGGAGGGAGATTGATTGAGGGAAGGTGTTGTCCAGATAGCTTTGGAAAAAATCCTCTTAATCAATTAAGACAATAAGTGGAAAATTTCACTAATTTGTCTAAATTGAACATTTTAAATTTAGGTGATTGGTTTCATTAGCCGGAGGTTTCTTAATTGGTTAAAATTTAAATTTTAAGATGGTTCTAGAGGCTCAGAGAAAGATCTAGTCGTGTGGGTCCTAAGGTTCAAAGTTGTAATGAAGAAGATTTCAAACGGAGGGTTTGAATCGAGTATAGTTTCGGGTCTCAAGATGAAGGGGTTAATGGTGTCGGACTTGGACAATCTTGGTGTCGTTGGACTTGTAATTTCAATATCTATGCATCTACTGGGTTGAATTTTTGATTTCCAATTTGATATGATTCAGGATAAAAAAAAAATGATCACGATCAGACGATCAGAATTGGTTTTGACTTCGGGTCTTAAGATTAAAGGGTAAACAGTATCCGATTTAGATGATCTTGGTGTCATCGGATTTTGATTTTTGGTCTCTATGTACTTATGGTGTTGGATTTCTGATTTGACTTGAGATAAGGTTTACAATCTAAATGATCCTGATCAGACAATCAGAATCGATTTCCACTTCAGGTCTTAAGATGAAGGGACAAACGATGTTCGATTTGGATGATTTGGGTGCCATCAGATTTGATTTTTTTTGGATCTATATACTTATGGTGTTGGATCCTACAGGTCCAAACTTTTATAAAAAATCCAAAAATACCCCATATTGACTGAGAGGCTAACTAAAACATACTTGAAGCTCAAAATTTTACAGAATGACCGAAGACGAAAAAATGGGGTGTCTACGTTAATAATACCAATACCCAATAATGTCATACGAGCACCACAAATCCTAGCCACCCCTAAATCCACCTCCATTATCACCAGAACTAAATCAAACATCCAACTCCAACCAATTGCTCATTCAACCCAGAAAAGCTTCCAACTTGGAGTAAAAAAGGATTCAAACCAACAACCCAAACTGAATCGCCATGCAAAGAATACAAAGTTTCTAGCTAGGCTTAAGTCCATTAACCCCCTCCATCCACTAGACACAAAACAACTTGTTTCTTCTCCACCCATTACCTAACACAACATTGCTCAACCTAACCCTCAACAGTGGTCTCAACATCCAACCATTCACAATAACCGGGAAATACAACCTCCTACTTAACCCCACATCAACAAGTTTGACGTGGGGACACTATGGTCCCAATAGATGCCACCATGCAACAAGGGTCAAGTGATTAATTCAACTCAAGAAGATACCTCACTTTGTTGGAATGCCCGTGGGGCTGGAAACATTGCATTTCTAAATACTCTGAAGGATATCATTCACATGCATAAGGCCCCTGTGGCCATCATTCTAGAAACCCCTACACAACGTCAAAGTTCGACTAGAGCCATCTCCACTCTAGGTTATTCATGCAATCCTTCATCTTCAACCTTCCCAACCTCCATGTCTTCTATTAACAGTATATGAACTTGACCCGGTTTTAATCCTCAACTATGGATGGAGCTTCAATCTTCAACCTAAAAGCTCAGCTAGTGGACCTTCCTTGTATTAATTCAGACCACTGTCCGCTTCTACTCGATACTGAAGGTATGATTCCTCCCACTTGTAAACCATTTCGATGAACATATTTGGCTTCAACATCCAGGTTTTACTTTTCTCTATGAGATATTTGCTACTCACAATTTAAACCCATAATTTATCTTTTTCGTTAAGAATTTTCCAACCTAATTTGGCAAGGCAAGTCTCATTCATCTAAGCTAGATTCTTCAGGTCCAGCCCACTCCACCGTTTAGAAGTGTAGACTCTGTCCTAGTTGATGAGATATAAGGGTTTCCTATCTTTACTGTTAGCCCGTAAAAAGTCTCTTTGCTTCTTATCAAGATCCTAAATGACTCCCCTTGGGACCTTAAATGATTTCATAATATATCGTGGAATCATGTTATAGGAATCCTTAATAAGAGTGATTCTACGAGTAAGGGAGAGACAATTCCTTTTTCATCCTACTAGTTTACTCTCCATTTTTTCACTGAAAAATTTGAAGGTGTCGTTATATTTTTGCTAAATATAGGAGCACCTAAGTAGTTTTTGTTCTTTGCCTGTAAAGGGATTTTGAGAATTTTTGCCATGATTTTCCTACTTCTTGGGTGGATGTTCTTTGAAAAGAGTAAGGTTGACTTGGAAAAATTGGGGGCATCTATGGATGATGCCCCCAATTTTCGTTGGTATATAAGGTTTTCGACGGTTGGCCTTTAGGATACAATGGCTCTCAACCTTGGCATTGTGTGCACTTAAAACCCAAAGTAGTGAACCAGTGTATTACGTATGCCTAACATGATTCATCAATGCAAAGAAAACAATGTTGGGGAGAGTTAAAATTCAAAGAACAGTAAGAGGTGGAGTGAGACTGATCTCATACAGAAAAACCAGTTAGTTACCTTAGCAATTAAGAAAGTTTAGTGCCAAAACAAAAATGTCCCAAACTAACATTAGGAGTTCTAGCTCCCACGATTAGGAGAGTGCGATAGTTACCAAGAAACATTTAGGAATAGGACACTTAATTAAAACGTTAAAACACCTTAGAAAAGAAAAAAGAAAATAAATAAACAAAAATAGGAATTGGGGCCCTAGACCCATGTGCAAGGCACAACACAATATGGCAGGTGCATACATGTGTTAACCCATCCCGACTTGGCTCAGTGCATACATGTGTGGTGGTTTAAGTGCATTCTCTCCATAAGCCCCACAAGACATAAATCAAGTGCACAAGGCAAAAGATAAATCTAAGAGGAGTGCTCCTAGTTCATGTGGGTCTAAAGTCACTCCACTAGGAAAACAAAACAAAATAGAAAACAAAAGACAAGAACATTAATATGAATCATACAAAACCAAAGAAAAATGTACCTAGACTATTATTTTTTATGTTTCTAGTTCAGTTGTTGCCACTTCATCTCTCTCTTTTGCTTCAAGATTTGCTTTGGATGCTAAAGCTATGGATGTTTTAAATGGAGTTAGGATGGCAAAGTTCTGTGGTTTATCACAAATTGTAATTGAATCTAACTACAAGCAAATTGTTGATCTCCATTTGAGAGCATCGTTCCCTATTCTTGTGTGTATTTGGTTTTTGTGGTTGAATATCTTGTCCAATTTAAAGTCTTTTGAGTCAGTTCATTGGCATTTTGTTAGTAGGTCTGTTAATTGCTTGGCCCATTCTTTGATTACCCATGCTTGGTCGATTAGAGGAGAATATACCTTTTTGGTAGCAGTTTCTAATCTTTTGTATCCAAACTGAAAGTTTTAAAACAATGCATAACTTTAATTCCAGTTTTATTTTCTATATATCAACAATAAAATGATGGTTGGGTTCTGATGGTGTGCGATTTGGTCACTCCTAGCTGGAAGTGGCTATGCTCCTATCTAGCGTCGGATGAAAGATACATGCGAGGAAGAAGATGAAGGAACCCGGGGGGCTCACCCGGTGGGAACACTCTGATGGTTAAGTTAGTAATCAGATTGAAAGCTGAGAGAGAGAGAGAGAGAGAGAGAGAGTTGCAGAGAAATCAAAGAGCTAGAGTGATGATCACACAATACCTTTGCCCCTGGGGGTCGGGGTCCTTATATACTAGTGTCCTGACATGTCAGGTGCAACCACCTCCCAATCTCTGTTGCGGCGATCTGCTGTCAAATAACGGCTTGGAGTGGCTGGCCGTTATTTGTCAGAGCTGAGCTGGCGGGCAAAGGTGATCGCTACAGAGTACGGTCCTGGTAGACAAGAAACAACCTCCAGGGTTGGCAGGTACGATGCCGCCAGGCGAGAGACGTGGGTGCAGTCTCTAGGTTTGGCAAGTACGGTTGTCAGACAGAAAACCCCATGCGATATGCCGAGCTGCTGGTGATGCGCCGAGGTGGTTCTACCCGAGGTAGGTCTCCGAGGTAGCCTACTTAGTTTTGGATAGGAGCGAGCTTATTCTAGTTAGGGAGCTGACGAGCTTACCCCAAAGTGACTTCAGTTCGGGGTTCTCCCTACTTGGGAGAATCTTAGCTCGGGGTGCTCCCTACTTGGGAGAGTCTTAGCTCGGGGCAACGGAGTATTATCTTGTAGCGAGCTGCCATTCATGGTGAGCTGTTAGGCTGGGTTATACTGAGCTCGTTACACTGAGTTGTAGTGAGCTCGTTATGCTGAGTTGGAGCGAGCTCGGTATCCTGAGTTGTCACTTATGTCGAGTCACGTCCACGTGTCCCCTTATTATGAGGTTGGGCCAAATCACCCTCCATCAATTGCCCTCCACTCCCCGGGCCAGGGGTCCTGACCTGGTGTGGGGAGTTCACAGCGTGACGGGTGGATTTGGCTCAAGGTTTAGGCCGTCCAGTCAGGCAGTTTGTCAGTCGGACCAGTTCGGCTGCTCGGCTCAACCAAGCATAACCCAGGTTGCGTGCGGTTTACGCGCGGACGTCACGCGATCTATAGACTCCGTGGACACCAAAAAATGCGCTAAACTGATTTCGACCTCGAGGGTCGTACAACCGGTTTTCTCAGGAACCGTCAAATCTTCTTGATCTCGATCGTTGATCCCCTGACCTTGCGGCTATAAATATGGGGGGACCCGTGTCATTTTCTCCGCCATAAGTTCACTAGCAGTCGCCTTGAGGTCGCGGTTAAAGTCCTCAGCTCGGATTTTTCTAGTTCGTTAGTCTTTCGGTTCGGTCTCTCTTCTTGGTGAGTCTCCCTAGCTTCTCTTTTCAGTTCGTAGTTATGCCTCAGTTTAGTTTTGATAGTCTTTTAGATGAGCCCGAGGAAGGTACCTCGGCTCAGGACGGTCTTTCCGAGGTGCAATCCTCTTACGAGGCGCGGGAGGCCTTAGATAACCCGGCATCCACCTCTTCTTGAGGTCGGGTGCCGGACAAGTTTGGTCCCCCAACCATGATCGTAGACAGGCTTCAGTCTTTGATTCACCGGTACAACCTCTCGAGGGAGATCACCTATAAGCTTCCCGCAGGCAACTTCCCTTGGGAACATGATTATGATGAGATCGTGATTTTCGGAGAACTGCTCGCGGCCAGACTCCGTCTTCCTCTACACCCCCTAATCATAGAAGTTTTGAAGCACTTCGATGTCACCATAGACTGACTTCAGCCGAACTCCATCCGGAATGTGGTCGGGACAATTTCTCTTTGCTTTGACTACTTCCTGCCCCTTGACCTCGACAATTTCTCCTTTATCTTATCCATAAAGAAGAATGCTTCTTGCGTCCTTCCTGAGCATAGGCGGACCTATTACCTGTCCCCTCGCCTTGGCTACAAATTGTTACATGACCTTCCTAGTAAAATCCCAGCCTGGAAGCAGGATTATTTCGTAGTCCGCAATCCCGCGGGGTGGCCCTTCCCAACTCATTGGAGGGCGGCCGTTCAGGTGGAGGTCGGCCTCAACTACAAGGATTACATCGCTGAGGATAAGCTCATACAGGCCGTTCTGAGTTCTGGTAGGTCGCCTTCGTTTAGAGTTAGTATTTTACCTCAGTAGCTGGTATTTCTTCTTGGTAGCATCGCTAATGTCGAGCTTTATTGTAGGCCCGATGCAACAACTCACCGCGGACAAGCTCTTCAGAAAAATGAAGGGGAGGAAGAAGCGGGTTGCTAAAAGAGCTCACGTCGAATCTCCGCGGTCCCCTACTCCCGAGCCCGCACAACCTCCAAGCGCTCCTCAAGTGATCGACCTGGCCGAGGAGCCAGAGAGGAGCCCTCATGCACCCAAGGTGCCCTTGGAGCCCGCTCCTTCTACAGCTGCAATTTCTTCGAGTAGCGAAGGGGCAGTTTGAAGTATTTTGACTCCGAAATACGGCCTCCACAAAAGCAAGGAGGCGGTATATGCTGATGAAATCAAGAGCTAGTCCGTGCTACCGATCGCTCAGCTCGGGGCTCGGGCCGCTACTCATTGCATGGTGGTAAGTCTTGTTCTGCCTTAATTTCTGGTTTTGTAGCCTTGTCGGTACTAACTAGTGCTCTTGGCAGGTGAACTCCGCCGTGCATGCCCTGACTCTCCAGTCCGAGAGGCGCTTGAAGCGGGCCCTAGATGCCGAGAGCTCGTCTCGTGAGGCTCACACTGAACTGAAGTTAGCTCGCGGTCAGATCCATCGGGTAGAGAGAAACATGATAGCTGAGAAAGAGTATATCCAGGTGTTGATGTCGAAGAAGGAAGACATGTTGTGCCGGGTGGAGAGCCTCAAGGCCGATGTCAAGGAGCGAACCGAGATCCTCGTTAAGGCTATGGACGAGGCCAAGGTGAAGGCCGTTGAGGACTACAAGAGCTCAGAAGAGTTCGATGGGGCACTGGTGGAGGCCTACCGCAAAGGCTTCAAGCTCAGCAGGTGGCTGATCAAAAGCGAGTTCCTGTAGCTCGACGTAAGCGCCATCACTACTTCGCGAATCACATGAGAGGTAGCCCTCCAAGCCGCTGAAGACCCGGACTCCGAGGAGGAGGGTGATGATGACATTGGAGAGGCCAATGCCATCGATCAGGCTGGTACTTCCGCGGAGGCTTCGGGTAAGAGTGACGAGTCCCCGAAGTAGTTCGAGTGGTCTTTTGTATTTTGAGCTTGCAAGCTCGGCATTTTTTGTTCCTTTTCTGCCCTTGTAACGAACTACAAAATTAATGAAATACTCTTTTTTGCAAGTTGTCGAGCAATTACCTCCTTTTTTTATCATAATTATGTAATTTTCTCCGAATTGTTGAGTCATCGAGCTAGGTGACCGAGGTAGGGGTTTCTTAGTTGTTACCCCGAACTGCCACCCCGTGCTTAGGAGTAATTTTCCAAAGTGATCGACATTGTAGGGTATATGCCCGACCTGTCTACACACAGGCTACATGTCGTAACAACCATTACAGGTAGTCATACCCGAGCTGGGTGTGCCTCAGCACTTCGCCTATGCCAAAGAGGCAACTAGGTCTTTGATGATGCCGAGGTCCTTTGTTAGTTCGGTATTTAGCCCTTAGGCTAAGGGAGTGACTTAATAGTCCACTCTCCTCTGGAGTTCGCCCATGCCGAGGATGCGACTGGGTCTTATAATGTCGAGGTTTAGCTCGACACTTTGGCCCTTAGGCTGGAGGAGTGACTTGTGGTCCACTCACTTCTGGATTTTGCCCATGCCAAGGAGGCGACTGAGTCTTGTAGTGTCGAGGTTTAGCTAGGCACTTTGGCCCTTAGGCTCGAGGAGCGACTTGTGGTCCACTCACTTCTGGAGTTCGCCCATGCCAAGGAGGCGACTGGGTCTTATATAGTGCTGAGGTTCTTTTATTAGCTCGGCACTTTGGCCCTTAGGCTCGAGGAGTGACTTGTGGTCCACTCTGCTCGGTAATTACAGGTAATATTGCCTTAGGTTGACAATATTCCATGCTCGAGGTACCTGCTTCCCTTGGGTTTCGAGCTCAAATGTTCCTTCCCCAAGTACCCGCTTTACTCGGTAGGGGCCTTCCCAATTTGGCCCGAGCTTACGAACATCGGGCTCAAGTACCATGACTTTACGAAGAACGAGGTCTCCGACCCGGAGGTTCTGCTTCTTGACCCTGGCGTTGTATTACCGAGCTACTCTCTGCTGGTAGGTCGTGGTCCTAATGTATGCGAGGTACCATACCTCATCAAGTAGGTCGAGGTTGGTGCGTAGTTCATCCTTGTTTGCTTCGTCATCGTATGCTTCTAGGCATAGCGTAGGGACCTCGATCTCGGCTGGGATCACTACCTCCGTGCCATAAGTGAGGTTGAAAGGGGTCTTGCCCGTTGCGGTCTTCATCGTGGTTCGATAAGCCCATAGTACACCGGGCAGCTCATCTACCCATAGTCCCTTAACTCGGGCTAGACGTGCCTTCAGTCCACGGAGAATGGCTCTGTTTGTGACCTTCGCTTGACCGTTCGCTTGAGGATGTGCTGCCGAGGTGAAATTTTGTTGTATCCCCATGTCTTTGCACTAGTTCTGGAACTTAATGTCCTCGAATTGTTTGCCGTTATCAGAGATGAGCACTCGGGGTAGTCTAAAATGGAAAATTATATTCCTCCAGAAGAAATTCTGCACACTTCGCGTCGTGATTGTTGCGAGAGGTTCGGCCTCCACCCACTTAGTGAAATAATTAACTACTACCACTAAGAACCTCCTCTGTCATGTCCCTGGTGGAAATGGTCCGAGTATATCGATCCCCCACTGTGCAAAGGGCCATGGGATGGTAAGGTACTTTAGGTCGGCAGCGGGCTGGTGGTGGATGTCGGCGTGCTTCTGACACTTGTCACACCTTCTCACAAACCCAATCGCATCTGCCTTCATCGTTGGCCAATAATATCCCTATCGTAGCACCTTCTGGGCAAGAGCCCTGCCCCCCATGTGTCTGCCACTCAAACCCTCATGAGTGTCGCGGAGCACGAGCTCGGCTTTGGAAGGTCGTAAGCAGCGCAGATAAGGGAGCATGTAGGATCTTCGGTACAGTCATCCGTCTATCATGACGTATTTGGCCGCCTGACGCTCTACCCTTCTGGCAACATTACGATTTGCAGGGAGGGTCCCTTGTAGCAGTTAGCTCGCGAGTGGATCAACCCAGCTCGGCTCTTCTTGTACGACAGAAGCGACCTCCTCTGCCCCCCCCCCCTTGAGAATGCTAGGCCGAGGTAGGTTCTCTATGTACACGGTTCTCATGGTGTTATTGCTTGTGCTAGCTAATCGGGACAGGGCATCGGCCTTAGTGTTCTCAGATCTCAGGATTTGCTTGATGAAGTAGGACTGGAAGTTGAGTAGAGCCTCTCTGACTTGGTTGACCACGAGCTGGGATTCGTTGTAGATAACGATGTGCTTTGCTTTTACTTCATTCGCTAGGGCCAGCCCGGCTATCAACGTCTCGTACTCCGCTTCATTGTTGGATGCAGCGAACTCGAAGCTTAGCGCATACTCCAATTTCACACCACTTGGCTTGAACAGAATGATTCCAGCCCCGCTACCCTGCTGATTTGACAAACCATCCACACGGAGGATCTAGGGCTCCTCATCCCAGGTCGGGTTTGGTCTGACCAGGAGAGAGGCCGCGCTGGTTAAAGCTTCCTCGTTGTGCTTTGGCTCGTCCGACCTAGGGACTTCGGTGCTGAAAGTGCATTCTGCGACAAAGTCGGCTAAGGCTTGGGCCTTGATAGCAGTTCACGACTTGTACTGGATATCGTACTCGCTAAGTTCGATGGCCCACTTTGTCAACCTACCAGAGACCTCGGGCTTGAGCAAGACTTGCCTCAGAGGCTTATTGGTGAGGACGACGATCGTATGAGCTTGGAAGTACGGTCGAAGTCTCCGAGCTACAACAACTAGTGCGTATATCAACTTTACGATCTCTGGATACCTCGTCTATGTTTCTGACAACACTTTGCTAACATAATAGATGGGTCATTGGACCTGACCTACTTCTTTTATCAGTACCGAGCTGACTACCTCGTCACTCGCGGAGAGGTACAACTCCAAAATATCTCCCTCCTCGGGTCGGGTTAACACTAGGATGCTAGCGAGGTACCTTTTGAGCTCGTCAAAAGTGAGCTGGCACTCTTCGGTCAATTCGAAGACCTTGCTTCTTTTAATTGCCTTGAACAAAGGCATACAATGATCTGTCGATTTAGACATAAAGCGGCTCAGAGCGACTTTGTGGCCGTTCAACCTCTGAACCTCCTTCAATTTTTGGGGTGGTCTCATATCTAAGATGGCCTTAATTTTATCAGGGTTGGCCTCAATGCCACGTCGGTTGATGATGTAACCTAAGAATTTACCCGAGGTGACACCGAAAACACACTTGTTCGGTTTTAATTTCATTTTTAATTTGCGCAAAATTTCAAAAATAGATTGCAGATCTTTTATTATATCATTCAAAAACTGGGTTTTGACGACCATGTCGTCTACATAGCACTCTACTTTTTTGCCGATCAATGGCTCGAACAATCGGTTTACAAGACTTTTAAAAGTAGCCCCGGCGTTTTTCAGCCCAAAGGGCATGACCTTGTAGCAGTACAGGCCTAGTTCGGTTATGAAGGCCATTTTTTCCTCATCGGCAGGGTCCATTCTGATCTGATTGTAGCCCGAGTAAGCATCCATGATGCTAAACAACTCATGCCCTGAGGTCGCGTCCACCAAACGGTCTATCTTGGAAAGTGGGAAGCAGTCCTTCGGGCAAGCTCAATTCAGGTTGGTATAATCAATACACATGCGCCATTTATCGTTGGCCTTTTTTACAAGAACGGGTTGGCTACTCAGCTCAGGTAATGGACCTCCCTAATGAAATTGGTTGCGAGGAGCTTCCCAACCTCCTCGTCGACTGCTCTCCAACACTCTGAGGCTAGGTTGCGTTTCTTTTGTCTAACGGGCATAACTACAGGATCAGTGTTCAGTTTGTGAGGAATGACTTCGGGGTCTATGCCGGGCATCTCTCCCGCGGACCATGCAAAAATATCTAAATTTTTAAGTAGAAAGCTTACTAGCTGAGATCGTAGAGGCTCCTCAATTGAAGCGCCGATCTGGAGAGTCCGAGCTGGACCGTCTGTCGAAGTAGGTACAACGATCTTCTCTCCTATGGGCATAGCTCACTCTTCATGCTTCTTCGTAGGTCGCTCCAACTTGAGGTCGTCGGCCATCTTGGCTTTCCTTTTCAGGGCGGTGACGTAGCATTTGCGGGACTCGTGCTGGTCGCCCCGCACTACCCTACTCCAAAGTCCGTTGGGAACTTCATAGCCAAGTAATAGGTGGACACCACAGCGCGTAAAGCGTGGGTGATTGGCCGACCTATTATGGCATTGTACGGGGAGGGAGTCGCGACCACTAAAAAAGTGTGGTCGAATCTCACAATACTAGGCCATGTGCCAATCTCCACAGGTACTGTAACTCTCCCTAGGGGCCTGACTTCCTCTCCGCTGAACCCCACCAAGGGAGTGTTCGCGGGCTTAAGATCTCTTTCCCGAAGCTGAAGTTTGTCAAACGCGGCCTTGAAGAGTATATCCGCCGAACTGTTGGAGTTGACGAGGATGCGCCTTACCTCGAAATCATTGATTCTCATCTTTACGACGAGCACGTCGTTGTGGGGGTACTAGACTCCGCGTGCGTCATCTTCGGTGAAGAAGATCGGTTCCTCTACCCTTGGCCGCGGGGGATTCCGCTCTTCTCTTTCGACCTCACGAGCTGAGGTCCTTGCTGCGGCTGAGGTGTAGCTCGCGACGATCATTTGGATTGTTCCCCGAACTGGCCTCTCTTCAGGTGGTTGCCTCTGCGGCTGCTCATTTTGCCTGTTGCTGGACTCGGGAGCGTCTCTACCTTGCTCCCCCTACTGTCCTGTTTTATTATCACTTTGTACAAATTTTCTCAAATACCCGCAACGGATGAGTTCTTCTATCTCATTGCGGAGGTTTTTACAATTTTTGGTGCTATGACCGTGATCTCTATGAAAATGACAATATAGATTTTTATTTCTAGTATTTGGGTCTCCTCTCATCCGAGGTGGCCACTTCACATAAGACGCGTCCTTGATTGCCATGAGGATTTCTGCTCGCTTCGCGTTCAAGGGCGTATAGTTCGTCCTTTTAGATGGAGGAGCTCGGAAAGACTGGTCTGGCTTTCCTCCCCGAGTTGGTTCTTTCCTCCTCATTATTGTCCCTGTTCGTTGAGGTCTCACATTCTCTTTTCCTCTTCTCCAGTGGGTTCTTGTTCTTCTGGTTCATCTCCTCCTCTGTTCCGATGAACTAGTCCGCGAGCTTGAGGAATTTGGTTATGTCCTTGGACTTGTTGGCAACCACATGCCACTTGAACTCTTTGTGCGTTATGCCTCTTTTGGCTGTTGTGAGCCTCACTGTTGGGTCTAGATCAGGTATCTGTAGACATGCATCATTGAACCTCTTGATGTAGTTGCGGATAGATTCCCCCTCCCTCTGGACTATGCTGATAAGGCTTTCTTGGGACCTCAGACACCTCTTGCTGGTGATGAAGTGTGAGGTGAAGATCTGCACGAACTGCACCCAACTCTTGATTGTCCTGGGCGTGAGGTTTTTATACCATGTGCGAGCTACTGCCTTAAACGTGGTAGAGAAAGCTACACACATGCAAGACTCACCTGGCCCGGCTAAGTGCATCTATGACTGAAAAGAATCTACATGATCATTCGGATCGAATGATCCATCATACTTGTCCAGGGGAGGTACCTCCATAATCATCGTTCCAGATTGACATCAAAGTCGTGGTAGTGGATCGGACTTATTCTAACTACGCATGAGTCCATGAATATTTTGAATTTTTTTTTGAAAATTTATTTTGGGATAAATAGTATGCACTCCATCTTAGAATTCTGAGTTCTATGCAGATCTACAACAATTCAAAATTTCAAATACCTTCACCCTAAATATTAATACTTGTCAATGTATTAGCATCAATTCCAAGATGGCACCTATCCTAACTGTACGGTGGAGCTAAGAATTTTGGAGGTGGACTAAATAGTAAAAATCCCAATTTATTTAGATTCGGTTTGGAAGGAATATAAATACAAATATGTAAGTGCAAAACCTTATATTTTGTTTCATTTTTGTATGCATTTGCACTATGCATATTTGTATTTGTACTTTTTAGGCTCAGTTTGGAAAGTGTAGAAATGCAAAGATGCACAATTCAAATACATACAAAATAACATAAAATACAAGGTTTTGCACTCTACATATTTGCATTTATACTCCTTCCAAACTGAGCCTTAATCAGATCACTTCATCCAATATATCTTTACACATTTTTATAATCCCAAATTACTCTTAATTATTATATTAGTTTATGAGACCATTTTGCCCATTTAACATACTTTTTCTTCTAAAATTTTAATTGTCATATGGTTCTTTCAATTTTCTTTCAACAGTTCATCTTGAGAATGCCTTGAGAATGATTGATTCATCAACACCTTGAAAATGGTTTGTACTTTAAATGGTTGTTTGAATCATTTTTATATCTATTGTTCTCAACCCATACAATTTTCAATGGGCAATTTAGTAATTGAATTTTTACAATCGACCCTGTAGGTACATGATGGTCACCAAGACCATCAGAGCACAAAAGGTGTTAAGCCCATAGCACAACTGTGATAAGCACAAGTTCATCAGAACACATGCGTCGCTAATAATGCACATGACAGGATGCCTCATAGGCTTAAAGAGGACATGTGAGATAAATAGTAACGTCATTTGCACCATGTTGGTTTAAAAAGGGTCGCGAAATGAAGTAGCACACGTGTATTATGAGAATCCTCAGAAAAAATGAAAGCTCGTCCTTGTGATATCTTATAAGACACATGGCGAAACCCTAGCAGTGTTCCCTGACAAATAACACCGATTCCAAGATTCTCTTCCCTAATGGGAATCAAACACTTTTGTCTCCTTCATTTTGGAACCTCGGGATCTATCCTTATAAATAGGGGCCTAACTCACAATAAGAGGATTCTTCTATCACTTCATTCGCCCTAGCCTTTAGCCTATCACCTGTTCCTGACCTTCATTTGTCCTTCAAAGAGACCCTTGAGCGTAGCCTTAACTCCTTACTCACAGACCCCATTTACTGAGGAGCAGATCCCAATTCACAAATTCAGAGTTAGGTGTGTAAGGCTACCTAAGCTAATGTTTTGTAAATTGGACTAGATCAACCAATATAACTTATTTCAACAGGACCTGAATAGATATTTAAGTCATTGAAAAATGAAAAGAAAAAAATTCTTTACAGGATTAATTTTGTATTTTTGGTACAGCTTTGCAAGTTGTTGCAAGTTGTTGCAAGTTGTCCTTGTACACCAGGAGTAGGGTTCATTCTCCTTCAATGTCTAACTCTGTTTACAAAACACTAGTACTATTTTTTATTATTTATAAGGTAAACTAGCGGGGATCCGTATGATGCACCGGTTTTGTTAATCAAGAATGAAACAATCAAAACTTATAAACAGATTAAAAGAATCAAAGTAATGGTCTGATCAATTTGACAAAAACACAAAAATAAACTGTAATAAGAATGGCTAAAACAAAGTCAATTGCATAATTTATAGAAATAATCATAAATAATATAATTCATAGAAAAGAAAATTAATGTAGTTCATTAATTATTGATTATTGTTATAATTAAAGTATTGATTATTATTACCAATTACTTAAAGTATTTGTGTTTAATAATAATCAAAACAACACCGTTTACCGCAACTATTTAATTATTACTTTTATGATTAATTATTATTATTATAATTATAGGAGTCGGGCATCGCATGGGTCCACCTGATCCGTATTGTACACGGGTCCAATGGATCTGTACTACGCACGGGTTAGGTTTGTGACGCCCCGTCTGTTCGCATTCGGATTGTCGAAAACGGATCATCATCTTTGCCCGAACAACCAAAACGGGTCCTGCGGACAACCAATGAATTATGAACCAATGGCTGTACAGGTAAGTCCCTCGTGCTGCCCGTCACAAACTCTCCGCACCTTCTCGACTTCATCAAATAATATGACACTGTAAGGTCTCCGCCTCACAACCTCAGTGAGCTGCCCAGTGCCCGCCTTCCTCATGTCCAACATACCTGAAAATCCCCACTTAAACGTGAGGAACAAAAACTCCTTTCCTGGAAAATAGGCGTAATATTAATAATTTAGAAAAAAAAAAAACTTATTCAAGAAGAGCGCCAATCAATTTGGCAACAGAATGTTGCTTCATGTATAGAAACCCAGATTCATAAACCACTTGTCTCAGAGCAAATCTATCCCCCACAACGTCCCACAGCACATTCAAGCCGTGTATTGGAAACATCTCTTGATGATGATACCAGAAATAATGATGTTATCATCTGGAGATATTCACAATACATGGTGAGGATGTGTTGTGGGACGTTGTAGGGGGCAGATTTGAACTCGGTTTCAATAACCAGGCATAAGCCAAGAGGATAAAAAGTAACAATGAGAGCTGAGACTGAGAATCCTCTCTCCGTCATTTTATTGGCTGCTTTAATTAGAATATGAAATAAAGAAGAGAGAGAGAGAGTGTTAATATTGAGTTGTTGTGAAGTGTTAAAAGCTTTGAAGGTGATTCGTTGCTTAGTTAATCTATTCAATTTTAAAATTGGAAAATTCAAAAAGAAAATAGAAAAATATATGTATTTTTGAGAAAACAACCAGAAAAAAAAAGATAAATGCTATGAAGAAACCAGGAAGTAGGAAAGTACATGCTTTGCACATTATATCTATACTACTTTAAAAAGCACAAATAACCATAAAAATATTTCTGGAATTTTCTCAAGATAAAAATTATCCTTCCATATTTAAATTTATTGATAAAACAAGAGGGCAAATAGAGTAATTGGTTATTGATATTAAATGAGTTGAAAAGAGGTAATTTAAAGATATTCAATTCATTCAATTCTCTCTCATTAAATCCAACAATTAAGTTATTAACTTGCATTCATGTTCATTGAATCATATATTTAAAGCATTTTTTTTCTTATAGTCATTAAATTCTATTAATTAAACTGATACATAATAAGTTAATAATTTCAATAACATAAAAACTTATACTTTTAAAATATACTTACAAAAATAGTGTTTTCATCTAAGTGGTGGTAAGAAATTAAACAATTTTGAGTCAAATGGGTCAATCCATGTTTCCACAATTAAGTAATAAAATTAATATATATATATATATATATATAAATTAAAAAAATTGGGAGCACTTTTTTCATAATATATTCAACATATTAAACACTAATAAGTATGATAAATAAGAAATGTTTTAATTAAGGATGGAAATGGAATATAAAATTTAAAACCAATTGGAAATAAAACTATTTTTCATATTCTCTCTCATTAAATCTCATATTTAAGGTATATTCTCTCATTAAATCATATATTTAAGATTTCATCAATAAATTCTACTAATAAATTCACAATATTAATTTTAATAGCATTAAAATAAATATTTTGAAAAGTAATTTGAAAACAAAAAAATTTTCTTCCCTCTTGGTGGTGGATAAGCAATTTAACCATTTGGGTTAATGGGTTAACTAATAATGCCATAATTAAATAATAAATTAAAAATAAATAAAATATCAAAATACAAAAAAAGAAAAAAGAATTGGGTATATCTCTAATATTATATATTCATTATACTAAACAAAAATAATTATTATATGTAAGAAATAATTTTATTAATGATGAAAATGGAATGTCAAATCTAAAATCAACCCAGAAATGAAATGATGTCATAATCAAATAAGAAAAGATTTAGAAATAAAAAATACATAGAATCACGAAAATAAAGAAAAAATAGAAAAAAAATTTGGGGCACTTTTTTGTTGTTATATATTTATAAAAAAATAAAAATATTGGGTACATTTCTAATATTATACATTCATTATATTGAAAAAAAAATAAGTATTATACATAAGAAATAATTTTATCAATGATGGAAATGTAATACAAAATTTAGTGTTGACCAAGAAATCAAACTTTTTTTTCTTTTTAGGTGGTAGGTTAGTGCTTTGGGTCAAATGAATTAATCGATGATACGATAATTAAATAATAAATCTTTAAAAATAAAAAAGTGCAAGTAATCAAAAGAATAGATAAAAAATTATATCTTAATTATGTCAAATAGAAATTAAGTGTGATAAGTAAAAATTATTTATATAACTTAGATGAAATATATAATTTACAATTGATTCGAAAGCAAAGCTATTTTCTTATCTAAATAGTGGGTCAATGATTCAACTTTTCAAAGATACTCATGATGTCATACTTGAATAAAAAATGTTAAAAAAAAGATAAAACACAAAATGAAAAAGTATAGAATTTTGTTAAAAACTTTTGGGAACATTTCTAATGTTCTATATTCATCATATTAAATAAAAAAAATTGTTAAAATAAGAATTCATGTCGCCACAATTAAATAGTAAATTTAAAAAATAGATAAAATGAAAAGAATATTGAAATTAAAGAAAAAAATTGGGAACATTTTTAACATCATATATTTGACATATTAAACAGTAATAAGTATTATAAATAAGAAATGTCTTTATCAATATTGGAAATGGAATGTAAAATTTAAAACTATTTGGAAATAAAACTATTTTCCTGTATATCCTCTCATTAAATCCTATATTTAAGATTTACTTTTTATCATTAAATTCTACTAATTAAATCCACAAAATTAATTTTAATAGTATAAAAATAAATTCTTCCCTTCCGGTGGTGGGTAAGCAATTCAACCATTTGGGGTCAAATGAGTTAATAAATAATGCCACAATTAAATAATAAAAAAACTAAAATAAGTAAAATATATAATACAAAAAATAATAAGAATTTGACATATCTCCAATATTGTATATTCGTTATACTAAACAAAAATAAGTATAAATGTAATAAGTATTTTTATTAATGATGAAAATGGAAAGCCAAATTTACAATCAACCTAAAAATGAAATGATGTCATAGTCAAATAATAAATTTTTTAAAAATAAAAATACAAAGAATTACAAAAAAAATAGAGAAAATTTTGGGCACATATCTAATGTTATATTTTGATAAAAAATAAAATATTGTATGCATCTCTAATATTATGCATTCAGTATATTGAACTATAATAAGTAGTCTTTCGTAAAATAACAAAAATAAGTATTAAACGTAAGAGATACTTTTATCAATGATGGAAATGTAATACAAAATTTGATGTAATCCTAGAAATAAAACATTTTCTTTTTTGGATAGTGGGTTGGTGGTTTGGGTCAAAATAATCAATCGATGATATGATAGTTAAATAATAAATCTTTAAGAACATAAAATAAGTACAAGTAGTCAAAAGAATATATAAAAAATTATATATTAATTATGTTAAACACAAATTAAGTGTGATAAGTAAAAATTATTTATATAATATAGATGAAATATATAATTTGAAACTGATCCGAAAACAAACTATTTTCTTATCTAGATGGTGGGTCAATGGTCCAACCTTTTAAGTAAAATCATGATGTGATAATTGAATAATAAATATTTAAAAAATATAAAACACAAAAAATGAAAAAGTACAAAATTTTGTTAAAAACATTTAAGAAATGGAATAAAAATAATTGTTAAATAAAATAATTTTATTCATCATATTAAACAAAATAATTGTTAAAATATTTTTTTATTTATGACAAATTCAATAGAAAATATAATAATAATAATAATAATGCACACACACATTTAGAGGTGTAAGTGGGTCGTGTCGGGCCGGCACATCACGGCCCGCACAAAGTGCAGGCCGTGTTGCCCTCCCTAGTGAATAGTTTGGGGGTCGGCCTGACACAGCCCACGGGCCATGGGCCGGACCAAAGTTATTTTTGCCTATTTATTTAAAAAATAAAGAAAAACTAAAACTTTTAACTTTATATGAATTTTGTTGTATGCAATTTTTTATACATACATTAATTAAATAAATTAGTATAATAAAAAGTAAAACAATTGTTTATTTTTTTAATATATTATATATAAATATATAAAATATATAAATATTATATATATAGTATATATGGGTCGTGCTGTGCCGGCTTGGCCCGCGAAGCTAAAACTCTTGGCCCAGCACAACACGGACCATTGTGCTGGGCTTGGCACGACCCGATTGACACCTCTACACACATTACTACAAGCATTTAAATTTATTTTTAATCATATTGTAAAATTCAAGTAATTAATATGAAGAAATCTACATATATATAAAGAGAGAGAGAGAGAGAGATTACTCAAAACCTTCCCTGAACTTTGCTAATTGTAATCACCTCCCCTGAAAATTTTGACACAGTTGCAACTAAACTCCCTCTGATAAAATCCTCTAAGAAGAGGGATGAAAACATCCAAAATACCCATGTAGTTACTAATGAGGCTGGTTTATATAGAAAAAATAATACAAACTTAATAAACAAAAAAAAAAGAGTTTAAAGTTGCAGTACATTTTGCCTTTGAGCGATTGATATGAAGGAAAAATTTGGAAAATAAATATATTGGTCAAATTAAATGCATGAATATTTTGCATATTTTCTACCTCTTGTTAGAGAATTCTAAGAGAGGAGAATTTATTTATAACGTGTCAAAAAGTTCAAGAATGGTGATTGTAATTAACAAACTTTAAGGCTGCATTTGGGAACAATGCATGCAAGTGTGAATGCAAATATGTAGAGTGAAAAACGGTTCATATAAATTGCAAAGTTGGGTTAGTTTTGCACTGATAATTTTACTTTTTTACCAAACAGACTTTTAGCTGTAATGGATGCAAACATAAATTTCAATAAAACATATGTTTTTTTTTATCAAAAGCCCAATTAAATGCAAATTTACTTATTTCTTACTGATGTACTTTTACCTCTTATTTTTAATGTAAATATACATCTGTGTGTCATTTGTCAATGGATAAATGTTATGTGGTCAAACACAGGCAAAAGTGAACCAGAGTACAAATTTACCCTAAATTAGGATTTACACTCCATTTACATCATTTCCAGAGCAGCCTAAGAAAAATTCGAACAACAATACAAAACTTCAGGGAGGTTTTCAGAAATATACCCTTGTTTATATTTAGGATTGATGCCTTGGCAATCTAACCAAACAAAGACCCAATGGAGAAAGATAGAATTAATGTGTTTATATTGCACGATATTTGTTTGTGATACGATAATAAAAGATGGAACCTGTATTGGATTGCGGGTTCGGGTTAAACCCCAACCCGAGCAACCCAGTCTGAGTTGTCTATTAATAATTTAAACAAGGTAGGTAACATTCCATTGTCTTTACAAAGGGCGTATTATGACGTGAAACTAATTTAATTTTTCTGATAGAATATTAAAACTAATTTAATTAAGATCAAGGTTTAAACCGTCGTTGATCCAAACAGTTGGATTATTTGGTCCAAAGCTAGTTAGGTAGGACGGACAATCTTGACCCTAGCCTACACTATTCACCCAATCTACCCATTTTAAAATCCACTCATACCCACCTATTTGAACAACAGGTCAATGCGGGTCAAGTGATTCGTTAAGGTCTAGGGGAAAAGGGTTAGGGTGGATTGAGTCGCGGGTACGCATTGGATTGTCAGGGTGGGTTTCTTATGGCTCGAAATATTAGAGAGGTTATTCAGGATTAGAACGTTTTCTCTCTTCTCTCTACAACTACAACATTCTTTGCCTATCTCTCTCTCCCAAATGGGCCTTAGGGTTTGGTACAAGGATTTAGGGTTCATAGCCAAGCTTTGATTCAGATGGAAATTGATTGATAAAAAATTGAAAATTCATTTGATTTACAAGAGGGATTGACGATCTATGGTCTTCAAATTGAGTTTTGAATAGAAGGGAGTGGGTGGCAGATCAGGTTCTCTGCCTCCACATCCATATGAAAGCCTATTTCCACCGTTTCTTCAAATCTGAAATCTTGGATGAATAAAATCTGGTTTTGGTCTTTGAGAATGGGAAAGATGAGGTTTGGGGCTTTGTTGGTTGTAGCACCACCGCAAACAGTGACAAGGATAAATTCAAATGCCATTGTTGATGGAAGCTGAGTTGAAGTAGAACGAATTTTGTTTATAACACACAAATGACGAAGCTCGTCCACACGATTTATATTTTTTATTTTTTTTAAATATTATTTTTGTAAAAACAATTTTGGGTTGAAACTTTGAAATATATAATTATTTTGAATTTTTATCAATTTATTTATTTTATTCAATTTCTATTTTCTTGGTTGAAATATAATTTTTTAAAATTTTATTATTTTCCATGTTTTTCTGAAAATTTTATTGATTTGTATTTTTTTTTTTACTTTTTTTCTACAATCTTTGTATTCTTAATACTTTTACTTTGTCTGGATAACATATCTTTAATTTCTTAATCTTTGCATTAGGTTAGAGGGTCATATGGGTGGGTTGTGACCCACTAAGACCCATAAATATGGGTGGCAAATGGGTGAATTGGTATTTAATCCTCACCAACCCAACCCATTCCAACCCACTCATTTGTCACCCCTACAATTTAGGGTATCAGTTCTAATTTCAGCCTCGAATTATTATTTTTCTTAAAACTGTTGAATTGATGAATGACCTGTTGATCAGAATAGTCAAACTGTTCGATTTAAACAATGATTTTTAAGTCAAAATTTTATTTAAATTATTATTATTTTTTAAAACATCATGAATCGGTCCATATAGACCGAATGGTTGAACTGATGACTAACCACCAAAAACAGTTTCAGTTCCGGATTAGATTCTAAATCATTAATTAAGATAAAAATAATAATAGCCCCAACACTTTTGACAGGTTGACGTGGCCCATGGGACCAAGAATGCACGGAATGTACCATTCTTTTTGGTACAAAGGGATGGAATCAATAAAGACGATGGATGGTTAAAACTTTTTAATTTTGCATTGTTAGAAGGGGCCGGGCCATTTAGCAACGTGGCAGTACTCTAAGAAGCCCCATCTCCTGTGATGAGTTCACGAAAAATCAGCGATAAAGAAGCTACTGTACTTGTTCATGTTTCAGTAAATAATTTGTGTAGATGCAATCATTCGGACAAACATTTAAGGGTGTCATTGGACCGATTTTGGATTGGACTCCGTTCGATTCAAAATCAATTTGGACGGATTGGACAGACCAACAAGATATATTAGATTAGATCAATTCGGTCCAAAATATTTATTAAATTGGATTGGACCTGATCTGTTCATAATAAATTTATATTAGATTGATTTAGATTAAACCAATATCTGGTCCATTGATATAAGATAAGAATATAGGTGTCAATGAATCAAGTTTAAATTGAAACTAATCTAATTCAACACAAATTTAAACAGATGAGATGATTCAGACATTACACTGGACCGTTCCAAAATAATCTAAAATATTCATTGGACTAAATTAAACTTGGTCCATTTATAATGAATTCACATTAAACTGGATCCAATTGTACCAAATCCAATCTAAACACTTACCTTATTCCCCGCAAATAAGAGTGTATAATAGAAAGAATAATATTATCCTATCACTTACTTCGATGCACATGAATAAGTAATTTAGCCAAAGCCTTAAGAGATTATTAATTTCCCATGGAAATGAGTTGATTTGAAATTATTATTTTCTACTTGGCCCATTGATACAGGAAAAAAAGCATAAATTAATTTATTTTTTATTTACCGGTGAAGCAGGGCTGGGCTGGGTAGATGTGGTGGATTGTGGATATATAAGATCAAATCTCTACGGAACAGTAGTCCCCATCCCCACCACAGCTGTCAGTATCCCTCTTTTTGTCGGTAGGTGAATGACAACTCGCAACCTAACCCTGGCGTGCCTTCCACCAGCACCACTACTCTTTAATCATCTCTAATATCATCCCATCATCAGTGACTGTGACTGGACCCATAAACATGGCACGTCCCACATGTTGCCACCTCCACTTAATGACTCCTCTTCCTCCCGGCAGCTAGAATTACACCCAGCTACAGCTAGCTGCAGCCTGCATCACAGTGAGTGCCACTGCCAGCCCTCTGTCCTTTCTCCAAAGCTGAACATCAACGTTACTACTTACTACGTTAGGTAGAGACACCAGCTTCATATCTACCAAATGTGAAGTCTGTAACTTCTTATTACACGCCACTAGCTCTCATCTAAAACTGAAGATATTGCTTCACTCTGCCAAGAAAAAAAAAGAGAGACCGAGAGCTAGCACAGCACACGCATTTAATTCTATCTCTGCCAGTTCTTTATTTTCTTGCAAATAATAAATATATAAACTACAGATACATGCACGCACACACAATCTGTACTCTCTTTTCTTGTCTTTGTTCATGGACTGTTGTCGTTGTTGTTGTAGGATGAAATTGCAATATCAACGTACGAGTTGTCCTTGTGGATGCACTCCAAGTATTCGAGATGGCGCTCGGCTGGGCTGGGCAGAGTAAATTAAGATATTTCGTCTTGCCAGCAGGGAAGAACCCCGGGCTGGCCTGGAATCCTGAGCTGGATTCAGTAGGGGACCATCACCAATTGCCTGAACTACGCGGCGACGGAACACCATTCCCTGAGAAGCTGAGGCGGACGACGTATAAGGTGGACCAGGAGCAAATCCCAAAACCAAGTTCGTTCCTTTTGTCCAATGTTGATTCGCAAGTCAGTAGTTTGTTTGTTTGGATGTGTGGAAAATGCTAGAGCTTTAACTAAACTTCTTCTAGCTAGTTGGCACACTAGAGGTGGATGATGGGGTATAAGATGTCTCATGTCTATCCAAGGAAATTTCAGACCCTCACTTGACTCTGTCCAACAAGTAAATTTCAGAGATCATTATTTTTATTACAACACCCTGATGTAATACATGCATTTCTTTACCATGCATACTCTTCCCATAATCGAACAGCGGTGAAGCTCTTATTGCATGGAGTTGAAGAGCTCCGTCCTACGTCTTATTTGTATCTGATGTAACCGTTTTTGGTCACGTACCATTTTTTGGGATGTGTAAAATTTTTTGGCTAAGTACCTCGTGTTTGACCTGGTGGTGACGTGCCTTGGTGATGAGCTACTTGGTGGCGAACTTCCCGGGGGAGAACTGCCTGGTGGCGAACTGCCTGGTGATGCTTCCTGGTGGCAAACTGCCTGGTGGCGAACTGCCCGGTGGCGAACTGCCTGGTGGCGAACTGCACGGTGGCGAACTGCCTGGTGGCGAACCGCCTGATGACGAACTGCCTGGTGGCGCTGCCTGATGGCGAACTGCCTGGTGGCGAACTGCTTGATGGCGAACTGCCTGGTGGCGAACTGCCCGGCAGTGCTCCCTGGTGGCGAACTGCCTGGTGGCAAACTACCTGGTAGTGCTCCCTGATGGCGAACTCATCACTTGACTTGCTCCTAGGCGGTCTGCAACTCAGAGGATGCTGGAGCTCCCTGGTGCAGTGCTACCCGACTACCCCC